>BMAV01025172.1:0-32472 GCA_019973955.1 Trichonephila inaurata madagascariensis | reverse complement strand
TGTTATGCGTCTAAATCTATTTTCATTTGCTCTAACGTAAATATCGCAGTGTTATAGAAGTAATATCTAAATCCTTCTACCAGGGTTTTTTTTGTAACTTGCAATTGATGCACAATTCTATTTCAAGAGTTTTTTTAGTTTGTTGACATGATATATTAACACAGGATCATATTTACTTCATAATTCTTTTAAACTGAAAAAATTTCTATTGTTAGTTGTTCCAATTATTTCATGGTATCCACAAAGGGGGAGATTATGAAATGCTAAAAATAGAATCACATGTACTCTTTGAAATGTCAATTTGAGTTGTTAAATTTCCTTAATAACATAAACTTCGTTTCATCAATAATTGCACATGGCAAACAGAACACCCATTATAGCCTTCTGTAAATTTTGCAGATTGCGCATTCTTATTATAGTGGCGGTGAATAATATTCATTTATTGTCCTATGTTGACGCATCATATGTATGTGCGTTCCACATTTTATTTTATTTACTGAAACGTACACGAACCGATTAATTGGTTCTTAATTTCATATTACATGGCTTAAATTAATGGGGAACATAACATTTTAACATCCCATTCTTAATGTTATCTGATGTGTAGAGTTCAGAATTTGAAACCTATTATTATATGCCTAATTTTGCCAATCAATCAAATCTGCAGATTGTTGCAATTCAGAGATCTACAATAACAATGTTTACGATAAAATTTGTATTTTGAAAAGAAATGTCAAGTTTTCATGTGAAATAATGCATTTTAGTTTTTGTTCATGCTGGGGCCCGCTGCTCTTCCCCAGAAAGCCGGCCCTTATTATGCACTTTATATATAATTCAATAACTTATAATAATGGATTATCACATTAAAAACAAGAATTCCTATAAATTATACATTTATAGAAGTAATTTTTTTAACTTAATAGTGAAATAGTATTTTCTTTTATTAACTTAAGTTATTTCTAAAAAAATTTCGAAACACTTTTAAAGGATAATTAGTAAGTAAATCAGACAGTCAAAGATGGAGAATGTTATTTTATTAGAATAATTTTTTTTTCTTTTGTTTTCAAACATCTTCAAAAGCTTCATAATATTGTAAAGTATTTATATGCAACATATTGTAAAAATAACTGATCGACAATTAAATAAAATATTCATTTGAACTTTAAGTGTAGGTAGGCAAACGATGTAAATATAATATATTTTATAGAAAATTGTTACTTTTCATCTCTAAATAACACTTCGATTTCCAGTGGCACTGGAAAACTTCGCTCTGTAATATAATATATTTCATGCAAGTTGAAGTTTTTTAAAAGAAGCGGTTTCGAACCTATACTGTGAGGCATTCTTGTGAAAAAATATGAAATAAAGAACAACAAAATTAATTAATAACTAAAATAATTAAGAGCTATATCTAAGTGCATCAAGAACTATAAATAAATATCCCAGCTAACACTAACCAGATAATACTGACGAAGCAGACGAATACCTAATTAGATAAATAATTTAGAAGAAAACAAAAATTATACAAAAAGTTGTTAAAAAATATTTCCTAACAAATATATATACTAGAATAATGCCAAAAATACAATGATATCATATATTTTTAATTAGATAAAATTAAGACACAAGAATGTCATCAACAAAGATATAGGAAAACCCATGTTATGAATAAACACATGGGGATATTTTAGCCGGAATCACGTGATTACCCGATTGGCGCCTACTGTCTGCGCAGAAACTCCATTGTGGCAAACGAAGTAAGAAGAACGGAAGCACGTGGTTGCCAATGGGGTTGATTCATCCCTAGAGGGCGCTGCGATCGTTTGTCGTTCATCACGTGATTATCAAGTAAACAATAACAGCAAACCGTATTACACTTGTTGTGCAACGGTCAATTTTTTATTGACATTTTAATTTTAAATTTTTTTAGTTTTCTAAATATTTTTAATATATTTTCAAGGCTTTTGCTTTTCATATAGTTATTAAATATATACACCGTTTTAGTTTACAGTATTAGATTTAAGCTTTGTCTATAGCGTCCTTTATACTTAAAAAAATTTAGCTTATTTAATATTTTAAATTACAGCGAAGGATATAAAAATTATGTCTTTAATAACAGTTTCAAATGAAAAGAAAGGATTATACTGTTACTTTAAGAAGTAAATTTTTTAAAATTGTTCTACAAGTTTAAATTGCATTTTAGAACCGTCTAGTGTATTGATAAATCATATTATTTTTTCAATTTGTATGTAATTCAATAAACAAAAAAATACATTTTAAGCAAAGGATAATTAAACTAAATTTCTAAAAATTAGTTCACCTTTCCCAAAGATGAATCTTCTTGATATTGTATAATAATTATATATATATATATTATAAATTATCAATCAATATTTTGAAAAGCTAAAAATCATAGAAAAATTTCCTTAAATGTTTTCCTTAGTATCATTACTGCGTTATAGAATGAATATAATTGCCTTTACTTTTAATTTGGAATCACTTGGCGCTTACGACACTTACGAAATCGGAATTACCAATTTGGGGAGCTATCTTGAAAGATGGTACGGTTACGGTAGTACATAAAGTACACTTTGTTTTTAACTTTTTAAAAGTAAATCAAAAAAATCTTATCCCTACTATACAGCATATTTCAAAAAAAAAAAATAATAAACAACTTGATGTATTAATAGGAATTTTTAATCCAATTAAACCTTTTAATATGGTTTAATGCATTTTAATTAATTTTGAATTTTCAGTTCTTAGCTGCAAAAGTCATTTCTAAAAAACTAAATATATATGTACATATTAATAGCTTGTATCAATAATTTCGTTAAATCTTTTACAATGAAAAACTTTTCAACTCGTAGTAATGTTAGACGTAAGCTAATATGTGGTAATAATAAAGCATACAATAAAATAAAAAACAGAGTAAAAAATCAGCCTAACTATAACTTATTGCATAAAGTGAACTCAACTGACCAAAGTGTAGACATTAAATTACGATTATGTGTTATTATCTGAATGTTCAACTTACAGAAGTGAGGAACATAAATTAATCATCGATTTAATGTAGAGCAGTACAGCTTGCGACTATTAAAATCTGTTCAATGTTTAGAGATGAACAGCTTTATAAATATGTGTGTGGCAACACTTATAAAGCACGCATTACTGTATTTATATTTCTGAGTAAAGAGTCTGAACTTCTCATTTTCTGTGAAAAATTTAGTTCAGATGTAAAAAATAACGCGGCGTTCATGAGTAAACGTCTGTTTTAAATTTATGCGAAAATTATTCTTTTAATTTAAAATACTTTCTGTTGAGTCAGGGACTCTCATTGTGTTTTCTATTGTTAATTAACATCTTGAACAATTTTACTTTTTTAGGACATAAAACATTCATTTAATTTAGCAGAGATTTTGGTGGAATTTCAATTTCTTTACTATATAAATGTGTCAATGAATAGGTTCATTTTAAAACACATTGCATTGCAAAAGTGCTCAATTTTGTATTGCTAATTTGTTTCATTTCTGAATACATTTCTTTAACATCTTGTGCGAAAATTAGCCGATCCTATTAAAGACCCTTCATACAAAATAATGAGAATTATTTATGTTTAAAAAAAAACTATATTTTTTACTTAAAGTTGTGTCCTGGGTTAAAGTGTAGATTAGGGGGTGGGGGCCCATAGTGATGTCAATTTCTTTTGGCGACCGGATTTGATAGCCAAGCTACATAATTTAGAGGTAGGGGTTCCAAAAATTTACAAATTATAATATTTTAAAATAAAAATGAAGAGATATTAATGTGAAATAAAAAGAAATATTTATAAAGCTATAATTAATGCATAAAATTAAAAATTGTACTTTTTCGAAGCAAAAAAAAACTGTAAATTAGAACATTAAAAGAAAAAGGCTTACCTGCGCTCAGGAAAGTTCTAAAGGAGGGTAAATTTCTTTCACACACATCTCTCTGCAAAAACTCATCCAATCCGTGACTGTTTTCTTCGAATGAGTGAGTGAGTGAATATTAACGTCGCACTGTTCAGCTACACGATGGCTTTTGGCGACGGACCACGTAATTTTGAACCATGGTCAATTGACGTGGACGACACCTGAGCTGGCACCCCTCTCTCCTAATTACCACACCAACGGCAGGACGTTTCAGCTCTCGACAGATTTAACGTGCACCGCTGCCCTACACGGCGGGTCTTTAGTGGTACTGGGCTCGAACTCATGATATGCCTGCCATGAACCGATACTTTGACCATTGGGCTACCGTAGCCCTCGATTTTTCGAAACATAATGTTCGAAAGATAGGAAGTCACGGTTCGACTTTCGCACCCCCATATTCGTCAACGTCAGAATCTCACGCATACTTGGCTTACTTTCTTCGAACCAGCTATTCTTCTTAACAGATCTTTTTATATGATGCACATTCGCTTCTATTTTCCAGCATTCCCAAATATATCCATCACGCCAATCCATTTAGTCAAACGCATAGCTTTCTTGCAAACCGAACATTCGGCATTTGTAGCAATCAATCCGTTTTCCATGTACAGTAAGACTCCGCTTAACGCTGTTTCGGTTTAACACTCTTTTATTTCAACCCGGGGATTCCCTGAAATTGCTCGCAGAGCTACGGGGATTCCTCGAAATTGTAGGTTTCAAAATATGTACATAACATATCCGAAACAGTGTAATTGTGTTTCTTGTTTGGTGCTGTACGGACACATTTGAAACATTTGTTGACATTATTGTAAGTATAAATTTATATAATACTATAACGCGATTAATGCAGTGACAAATATTATGATTAGTTTTTATCATGGGTGATAATGAAAAACAATAAAAGAAAGCAACCAGATAAAGCATTTCACTGGAAACTAAAATGCAAGTGATTAGAAGATTAGATTCTGGTGAACGTCAATCTCAAATTAGATGCCTTCTTGACAAAAAGGCAGAAAATTGGAAACACGGAATAGATTGAATGATATGACTAACTTAGAATTTTATTTGTTTTTATATGTATATATTCGTTTTTATTTTTGTAAGAAATAAATGTTTGGTTTTATTTTTATTAAAAAAAACAATTATTAAATTTAGTACCTAACCAATTTTCTATCCATCTTCCCCTAACCCCATTATTTGCATGTTAAGATAGCCTCGTTTACCGCTGTTTCGCATTATACGCTCTACTTTGATGGAACGCATCCCCCGCGTTAAGCGGGGTCTTACTGTACCACTTTTTTCCAAACAATTTCCCCTTTCGTTCCAAATCATGAAAAAAATATTAAAAAAACCTACAAATCATACCTTTTAGACATATTCTTCAGGATAAGTTGAAGGGAAAAACGAAAAACTGGAAAATCGAATAATAAAAAAATGGCAGAAAATTTCAAAACATTCACTACGGACGAAATCCAACTACGAAATGAAAATTAAAATAAAAATAGATTGTTAATTTGAAAATGATCTGCTCGTGTTGAAAACATCCGCAATTTTTTTAATTTACCAATAGCAATCTATTAAAAAGGAACACGTGATTTTATTTGCATAAGACCACAAATCAGAATTCAAGGTAACCAAATTATACAGTTTGCCACAATGAATTCGTTATTTCGCCATGATATCTAGATAAAAATCGCCAAATCCGAAGCGCTTCCCTTATTCCTGCATTAAATACCGAGAAATTTTGGAAATAAAAGTACCTATTCAGGCATCGACCTGGTCACTTGACTGTACAGTTCAAAATTAGTAAGATTTTTTTTAGAAAAAATTCTTATTTAATACAGATTTAGTCTAATTACATCATACAGATGCAGGGTTAGCCTGTACTTACGATTCAAAGAAAATTCTTAAGCTGTTTTTAATATCGACATTTCTTGCGAAAAAAATGAACGATCGATCATGTAAAAATGGCTATGTTACTACAGCTATCGAATAATGAGATCACAGGACTGCAGTGCCGGTTTAGCTCATTTTGGGCCCTGGGCGTAGGGGATCTACGGCCCCTGGCACTGGTGGATCGAAATTTATAACCAGAAAATCTGGTTTAGTCCAGCTTGTGTCCGGGCCTCTGGTTTCCGCCCCAAGCTCCTAATGGATAAATCGGCACTGCAGGACTGTTCAATTTTTTAAATAAGAAATGGAAAATAGTAATATATTGCATATATTATACATGAATGAATCTATATATTATAAATAGTTAATTATATAGCGAATCACCCCTCCCCCCATCCAAAAAAAAGAAACATTAGTTAAGTTTATCTAAGACAGGATCTTTTTTCAAAATTTTGGACCATGGGGCAAAAATGCAGTAGAGTTCCAATCCACAAAAAAAGAATAAATAAATTTTTATAAGAGTTTTAAGGTATGCGTTCCGAACCGTGATTTTGCAAAAGTGTATAAATGGATAAAATATTTGACATTTAGTGTCACTTAGATTAGAAAATGTATATATAAAATTGTTTTAAGAATAGTATTACAATAAAAAAAATTATTTAAGTACAATATTTTGACAAAAAATGGACATAGAATAACCAATTTTCAAAATAGTTTTTGTGAAAAATGCTTCTATTATAATATTTTGCCTGTATATAGCTCAGACCTCTGAACAGAGGCTCAACTAGAATTTTCGAAATATATAACTTAGAAGTGGGTTTATCCATGTCTTACGCGACAACAGAGTGGAGCAATTTTAAGAAAAAAACGCCAATAATTATTTCAATTGTTGGTAACTCTGAAAATAACGTGAACTTTTCAAAATCATAGTTGAGCCTCTGTACAGAGGTCTGAGTTATATACAGGCAAAATATTATTATAATAGAAGCATTTTTCACAAAAGGAGAACATTTTGAAAAAAAGGTTATTCTAAGTTAATTTTTTGCCGAAATATTGTATTTAAATAAATTTTTTTGTCAAAATGTGTCCTTAAAACATTTTTACACATGTATTCTAATCTAAGTGACACTAAATATCATGAAAATTATCCATTTATGCTCTTTTTTAAAATCACGGTTTTGAACGTAGTACATACCTAATACAAAATTTAAACAAATATTTTTATCCACATCTATAGGTATTATTATCATATAATAGATCAATAATAACTTAATACAATGTAAAAACTAATAAAATTTTACTTTTTTGCATTTAAATTTTTGAATGTACAATTTTTTAGTATATTTCACATGTAAGTTTTTCTTCTCTGTGTGTGAAGTAAATCTCAATTTTTTTATAACTATTATTATTTTTAACTTTTAAAAGTTCTGCGCAAGCTCAGCAGTTGTTATCTAAATAGTTATTTCTTAGCTATACTGTTACGAATGTGAAAAGCTCAACTTGACATAAGAGCTGAATATCCAATAAAGATTCTTATTTCCCAGTATGATTGGTTCAGAATTACGAAGTCCGTCGCCAAAAGAGCCTCGAGTACGAAGTCGGCGTTAATATTCACTCTCATTCAGAACGTTTGTTCAATGTCGTAATGCCAGGTGATACTTTATTTTGTTTAGAGTACTACTATAGTGCTTCTGGTAGCCTATGTTAAAACGGACTCGTGGTCAGGCTCAGCAGTTCGTAATCCGTGAAGAAGACCGCCGTGTGGGCGCGATGTTCTTAGCAATCTGTCTCGAAGCTCAAAAGCTCACGTTGATGTGGTGAAGTAAGGAAAGATTCTAGTTCCCGTCACTGAATCCATGTTTCTAAATTACGAGGCCTGTCGCCAAAAGAGCCCTCGAGTAGCTGAACAGTGCGGCGTTAATATTCACTCGCTCATTCCCAGAACGATTTGTTCAATGTGTAATGCCAGGTGATACTTTTTATTTTGTTTAGAGTACTACTAAGTTGCCGTGGTAGCCTAGGGTCAAGGTAACGGACTCGAGGTCAGCGCGTCATGAGTTCGAACCGAATACCGCTGAAGAGAGACCCGCCGTGTGGGGGCGATGCCCGTTAAATCTGCTCGAGGCTCAAACGTCCTCCGGTTGATGTGGTGTGGAAGTAAGGAGAAGGTGTCGTCCTCGTCACTTAACCATGTTTCTAAATTACGAGGCCTGTCGCCAAAAGCCCTCGAGTAGCTGAACAGTGTGACGTTATATTCACTCACTAGAGTACTACTAAAAGGCTATTCTCAAAGTGCGTTAGGAGAAAAAATAATCATATTAATACATTCATTGTGCGTGGGAAGGGTCTTGAAGCTTGCTTCGACTTGCGGAACCCTCAGAACTGAGTGAGTGAGTGAATATTAACGTCGCACTGTTCAGCTACACGAGGGCTTTTGGCGACGGACCACGTAATTTTGAACCATGGTCAAGTGACGTGGACGACACCTGAGCTGGCACCCTCTCCAACTACCACACCACACCAACGGGAGGACGTTTCAGCTCTCGACAGATTTAACGTGCATCGCTGCCCTACACGGCGGGTCTTTAGTGGTACTGGGCTCGAACTCATGACATGCCTGCCATGGCCCTCAGAACTGAATGGTGTTTTCAGGGACACCCCCTTCTTTTTAGAAGAATAGATCTTAAAATAAAATTTAAAAGTTATAGAGGGGTATTTTATGTTAAGACACATTTAAAGAAAAGTATTACATTTGTGTTACTAAAAATTTTTCTAAAGGTTAACAGAATTAAGTTTGTAAATGCTTTGTAAATTGTTCAGACTAAGTCGTTGTTATAAAGCTGTGTTAACTCTACTTCATTTTAACAGCGCTGCCTATTCAAATAATTATTATCCACTTAATAATTGCGTTGGTGTCAGAAATTTTTATTAATATAGAGATAAGAAGATTGTGTATATATTGAGTTTAAAACATCCAATTTTCTAAAAAAAAGAACCAAAATGTTTATATTCTTTCTTAAACATTTTCTTTAGATTATTACATATTTTCTTTCGTGTTTTCCACGAAAAATTTAAGATTTTATTTTATCTATAATATATTTATATTTGCAAGAAAAAACTACCTTTAAAAATTCGATCTTTTGTAAGAACTAAAATTTTGGCATTTCGATTAAGCAAATAGTGATCACTTGCGGAACTCCTGTCTAAGTTCCAGAGAACCTTAGAGCTTCGCGGAACCCAGGTTGAAGACCTCCGTACTAGGATAATTTTCATAATATATCTGTACATGCAATTGGACAAAGCGATCGAAAAGAAATGGAAGCACGTTTTGGGCCTCGAGTAGATCCAGGCCTCCAGCGTACACCTGGCTCTGCTACCTTAGAGGCGCACTGATGAAGATGGAAAAAGAACCCGCGTAACTTTTTTTTTTTTTGCAGTACCGTGCTTTTTGTTTCTTTTTGGCAAAGCTGCGTTTTGAAACATTGCGGTCACTTCCCTGACATGACGCATACTTTTCCTAGATATCAATCGCACCTGCAAAAAGATTTACTGGATTTTTGATGGATGTTTTGCAGGTGCGGTTTGTGTGTATGGGAATTATGGGTTGTGTGTTCCTTGGATCATAATTTTTAAATTAAAATTTCTTTTTTTTTTCTTTCTCCGTTCTTGGATTCTTGATCCAGAGTATTTTTTTTAAAAAAATACAGTCGAATCTCCTTATAAAGAGCCTCTATATTGTGAATTTTTCTATATAGCGAACTTTTTCCTGGAACCAAGAACATTTCACGATTTTCTTCGTAAAATAACCTCCCAATAACAAAGTGCATTTTCTATAAAACGAACTTTTTCTCTTATGATTCAATTTTTTTTTCTCCCTATTTTTGAAGTATTTCTAGACAGTTCATTCTCTCTATTAACACATTTTATGGTGGTCATAAATCTTGAACTGGTTTTATTAGGTTAGCTTAACTTACGGAGGCATAGGAATTCTAGGATTTATCCAAGAAGTTGCAAATCCTTTAACCCCATTGTCCAGTTAATTGGAAACATCTTCGATATCTCTTTTTTGACCCTCAGTGGAGTTTCGTGTCATTAAACTATTCTCCGTTCATTTGTAGTATTGATTAGCCGTATTGGTAACTTCGTTTCTTGTAGCTCAAAAATGTCAAAACGTAAGTGCTTGTGCATCAAAGAAAAAAAAATTCTTCAGACAATGTGTGAATAAAGGCGTCATGAAACTTTTCTTACAGTTTTTCATTTTTTTTTATAGGTAAGATGTATAAATAAATATATATTAATTTACAAAAAGGTGTAAATAATTACTTTTTTTAATATATAGTGTATATGCATTTAAAATTTGGTTTATGAGGAAAATTGAAAGATGAGCCTCTATATCTCGAACTTTTTTTCGGGATTTAGTGACTTCGTTATATAGAGGTCCGACTGTATTAAGTTGGTTTTTGTGAGGAGATAAAATTATTCTTGCCCTTTAACGACAAATTTGCATTAAAATGTGTTCAATGTTTAGAAATTTTTCAATAGCTTGTAATGAACGAGAGAAAGTAAGCTTAAAAGAAAAGTGTGAAGTGTGTAGCCATGGTAGTAGTCGAGTAGTTGTTGCCAATAAGTCCCTATTTCCTGATAGCATAGTATAATTAAAGAAAAATAGAATGTTAGTGCACAGTGTATTGGTTCACTGTCCATTAAGATATCCAACTACGTTCGGGGACCGTGATTTTAAAAAAGCGCATAAATGGATAATTTTCGTGATATTTAGTATCACTTAGATTAGAATACATGTATAAAATTGTTTTAAGGACATTTTGACAAAAAAAATTATTTAAATGATATTTCGGCAAAAAATTAACTTAGAATAACCTTTTTTCAAAATGTTCTCCTTTTGTGAAAAATGCTTCTATTATATAATAATATTTTGCCTGTATATATATAGCTCAGACCTCTGTACAGAGGCTCAACTATGATTTTTTGAAAAATTCACATTATTTTCAGAGTTACAACCAATTGAAATAATTATAGGTGTTTTTTTTCTTAAAATTTCTCCCCTCTGTTGTGGTAAAACATGGATAAACCCACTTGTAAGTTATATATTTCAAAAATTCTAGTTGAGCCTCTATACAGAGGTCTGAGCTATATGTAGACAAAATATTATTATAGTAGAAGCATTTTTCACAATAGGAGAATATTTTGAAAATGGGTCATTCTATGTTCATTTTTTGTCATAATATTGTACTTAAATATTTTTTTTATTGTAATACTATTCTTAAAACAATTTTATGTGCATTTTCTTATCTGGCATTAAATATCATGAATATTATCCATTTATACGCTTTTGCAAAATCACGGTTCCGAACGTAGTCGGATACCTTGAGGGGTCTCAGGGGTGTTAAATTTCTCTCAAGGTCTGAAAATATAAACAATTTTCAAACAGGTATAATTCTTTTAAGTTTGAATTAAATAATTCGAATCTTTTACACATTATTTATAAAGGAATGGGGCTTCAGAAAAGTATAAAATGTTTAAAGTATAATCATAATTTTAAAAATTATAAGCATATGAAAATAAGAAACTTTTCTATAAAAAATATTTATTTGGTTTTAAGTCACGCGTGCTATTTTCTCAAATAGTAGCTTACGTTGATTTATAAATTTAAATGTATTCTTAGTACACTGTAGCTATTTTTATATAAATAGAATAATAACTTACATATTTTAATAAATAAAAAAAATACATTTTTAAAAAATATTTTAAAAATTGCAATATTTTACAAATATTTTGAAATACAAAAGATATATTAGGTTGGGGAAAAAGAAATCCATTATTTTTTCGGTAGATGGCTGTAGTGTCGATATCTCGTGAACTATCGATCAAACTGTTTCATGCTCGTTATCAAGGTGACATTTCACACTAAAAAAATTCTTTTGCTGTTTTTTGTTTGGTTCATTCAGTTATGAGTAACAGGGTGATAAAAAATGGAAGTCAATAAAGAGAAAATTTGGTACATTTTACATTCTTTCTTTGATAAAGGCAAAAATGCAAGACAGGTGGCTGAAACTGTGAATCGTGTTTATGGTGCCGATACTGTAACAGCTAATTACGTGCAATTTTGGTTTCGTCGAATCCGTTCAGGCATTTTTGATGTTAAAGATGCACCTCATACAGGCAGGCCCGTCGTCGAAAACGTCGATAAAATCCCAGAAATAATCGAAGTTGACCGACATGTTAGTAGTCGTAGTATCGTCCAAGAGCTAAAGATCGACCATAAAGCAATTTTAAACCATTTGCGCAAAGCTGGATTCAAGAAGAAGCTCGATGTTTAGGTGCCACACCAATTAAATCCAAAAATCACGATGGATCGAATTTCTATCTGCGAAGCCTTGACCAAACAGAATGAAATCGACCCATTTCTTTAATGGATGGTGACTGGGGATGAGAAATGGGTCACATACGCGACAATATTGTGCGTAAACGATCGTGGTCAAAGTGCGTTGAATCAGCTGAAACAGTGGCCAAACCAGGACTAACGGTCAGGAAGGTTCTACTGTGTATTTGGTGGGACTGGAAAGGAATCGTTTATTATGAGTTGCTTCAGTATGGCCAAACACTAAATTCAGATCTCCACTGTCAACAACTGGATCGTTTGAAGCTTGCGATTGACCAGAAACGGCCAGAATTGACCAAAAGAAGAGGTGTTGTGTTCCATCAGGACAACGCCAGGCCACACACACACATCTGCAGTGACTCGCCAGAAATTCTGGGAGTTTGGTTGGGTAGTTTTAGTGCATCCACCATATAGTCCAGACCCGCCACCAAGCGATTACCACCTTTTTCTTGAATTTCAAAACTTCCTGAGTAATAAGAAATTGGGATCAAGAGAAGATTCTGAAAATCGATTGCTAGAGTTTTTCACCAATAAGGACCAAGAATGCTATGAGAGAGGCATTATGAAGCTACCTTTAAAATGGCAACAAATTATACAACAAAACGATGCATATTTGACCCAAATCGGACAATCCAAAGCATGTTAAATACAGTCTTGAATTTCACGCAAAAATAATGGATTTCTTTTTCCCCAATCTAATATAATACTAAAATTAGGTAGGGTTTAAAGAGTATGATGCATTTTATAATTCTATAAAGTTTTACACACATCAGAGGCTACTATTTTATAAAATAGCGTGCGCAATGCAAAAAAATGTTTAATATTTATTATAGAATTTTCATATACTTATGTGATTTTTAAAATTATTATTATATTTTAAACATTTTATACTTTTCTGAATCCCCATTCTTTTATAAATAATGTGTAAAAGATTCGAATCATTTAATTTAAATTTAAAAGAATTATACCTGTTTGAAAATTGTTTATATTTTCAGACCTCTAGAGAAATGTAACACCCCTGAGACGTCTTAATGTTTTTTAGAACCACATTAGGTGTTTGCACGTGAGTGGCCGACACTTAAGGATCGGTCCTGGTTGTGGCTGGCATTGACGATTTGAGGGTTCGTATCTTGGTGCCATTCCAGAATATCCGTGTAGAGGGGCTGATGCACATTAAATCTGCTGGACTTCAAAGTCCTCAAGTTGGTGTTTTGTGGTAAAAAAGGGATTCTCAATATGTGTTGGAAAAAAGGGGGAAATAATTATCTAATTTTGGAGAATGGGATCCCAGCTCAAATGTCATCATCAATCGAACGAGATTCAAAAGTACGAGGTCCGTCGGCAGTTGCCTTGCAACTTCAAGGGACAATGTTAATAAAGAAAATCAAATCAAGAATGTGAATAAATATTGAATTTTATTTCTAAATAATTTACAAAAAATACCTAATAGCTCATGTAGAGTACTAATTGAGGGTTCTATTTTCTTATTTGAATGCGTAGGGACAGAGTGGTTTTATAGAGGAATTCATTTATTTGAATTCAGGTAATATTTACCGAAATGTTTTTATATATTACATAAGAAAAAGTTATATACTTCAGATAATTTGGTGAAAGAGAACTTGGGACAAGTGAGAAAGATTCTCATTATGGTCAATTCTAGAAAAAGAGCGATTTGGAACAAAATTTCTTACAGGCTCTTTAGTAGTAATAACATATAATAAATATACACTAGAATAATATTTTAAGAATAACCTATTTCTATTCAAATATATATTTGCATGAACTGGTACGATACTTGCACTTCCGGGAAATAATTCTTAATAAATCACTTTAAAACCCGTCAAATAAATTGCATAACACAAAGGATGTTACATAGCATATTTTATAAACCGATATCACAACTCAAAGTAAAATTAACTTTTGTTAAATAATAATCAAACAATACAAAACTTTGTAATGGCCTCCCGCCTGGGGAAGCCACCTCTTCAACTACTCGACCTAAATCTGTAGGGGGTAAAGATTGATGACCCAAACTAGCCATGAGAAAAATCCAATTTATTATTACCAAATCTAATAACCTAAGACAAGCCAACTATAGAGGAAAATCTAGAGTGATATAACGATAGCTCAAAACCCTATGTGTGAATAAGCGCACGAAATCCTAATAGCTTAACTTTACTCAAAGTTATATTAAGAATCGTAACTTCCTTAATTTTTTAATAGCTAAAGCCCGTCCTATAATCACGCGTCTAAATTCCGATCCTTACCGTAACAGCACTGCTTTCAGCAACTCAGCTTTTTTTCCTTCTCCACACGATTACTAAATTTCCACTTTATATATACTATCTAATCTGCATATCAAGGTTTCTTCTTGAAAGGGATGGCTGTGAAATAACTCAATTGCTGGCCCCAAATATTCCCCAAGAGTATTAATAGAAAATCACGTAAAGCCCCGTCACAACTCATACTTTATTTTCTTAAATACCGTGTTTACTCGAATCTAAGTCGCCATCGATTTTAAGCCTCATCCCTAATTCTCAATACGTTTTGGAGAAAAAATAAAAAGTTGTGCAAAAGATTAATCACTATCCGATACAAAAGAAATTTTTTAAAAAAACTTTTAGTGAGAAATAATAAGATAATAATTTATTTTACCAGCAATAAAAACATTCAAATGCATACGTGAACCTATAATTACTCTAACCTCACAGTATCATGTTTCGAAAATGATTCGTCACAGCTGACTTTGGAATTGGTGCCGGCGTCCGTGCCATCCAATGCATTTGTTATGCAACATTTTTTCAAAAGAAAGAATTGTAGAAGAATGTAAAAGAATAATTTAAGAATGTTGAACATTTACAGGCTAAAATTAAATCATTTTGTTTACGTTATCGACTTATATTTGTTTCATCCGTGTCAAATTTTCAGTGGCCGCCGCTCTGCGTTTCCGTTTTTTTTTTTTCTGCATATAAAATTGCCTCTCTTTTCATATTTGCGTCATAGTGAACTCGTCTTGATGCTATAACCAATATCTTTGATGTTTAGGTGATTAAGAGAAAGCGTATACAAAAAATTTCCTAAATATGAGCAGACAACGATGTTTATGATAAACTGAATACTGGAGATAAATTACGGAATGGGATAAGAGTGATGAAAGTGGCCAGAATGGAGGATTACATTTTTCCTTTTTTGAAAGGGGTGGAAACTCAATTTCTCGATCCAACAAATGTTTACCTTCGATTCTAAGTCGCACCTGATTTTCACTGAACTGAATAACACTGAAAAAAGTAGTGCGGCTTATATTCGAGTAAATACGATATATTTTTAGTTAATTGTTCGATAATATCATTTGATTTTAGTTTCTTGGTTAATTCTGATTTGATTATATCGGTTGAATCATAAATAGTGTGACTAATTTCAGAGAATCATAAATTTTTATTGAATAAAGTTATTTATATGAAAATTTCAATGTGGTTTCCTCTTGCACAGTACACTTTACGTAAGCGTCTCGGCTAAGCTAAAAGAGTTTTTCCGACCATTTTTAGGGGTACTTTTCCAACTTCCTCTTAAATTGCTTTTTGAAGCCCTTGAAATGCTCTTACTTTTTTAAGTATCCCCCTAAAAAATAACTTCAAGAAACACAGACAAGGGATAGTGATAGTCATTTATCAGGAGGAAGATAATTTATTTTTTTTATATTTTAGTCATTTTATAGTTGATTTTGCAGTATGATTTGCTGCACAATGTGCGTGAAAAACAAACTTCCCTCGAGTGTAAGGACGTTTACTTTCTCTGACCAAGTGTTTCAAAGCTTTATTCTGATGGTATTTGGCATCAATTTTCGCCTTTGGTTCTAAAAAAAATGATTTTGTTAAGCCTTGAGAGAACATTCCCATCCATACCATAACACCTGATGGCCAACTTGCATTTTGAAAAACAGCTGCGTCTTTCCGGCATTTTTTGCGTGAAATATATCTTCGTTTTGGCAGTTGTGAATGACAGATGAAACAGTACTTCATTCGAGGTTATCCATGTTTTGTATCTACTTTTGTATAACATTAAATACAGCGGCCAAGAACATTTTCTTCGTTTTTCTATGGTCTTAACAGACATTTGATGACAGTCTGGAAAATTTACTTTTTTATAGTCAATTTTCTTTAACTGACGATAAATTGTCGATTGCTATATCTGTAGTATTTTTTACTATAGGCTTTTGAGGCAAAAAATTTTCTACTGCGATAATGCTTTTCAACTTTTTTTTTTCCTTTTCATTAAGAATTTCCTTGCGTTCTCATTTTTTCCCTTGAAGCTTTATGATTGCAAGCCAAACTTTATTTCTTTTTGTTTAGATAGTAATACAATAGAAAAATGTCTTTTTTGATTTTTAAATGCTTTATTTTTTACAGAATTTGAACAACCATCCTTCAAAAGTTGTAAAATTTTGCTCCGGGTTTGAGGATCTAATTTCAGTACTATAATTTACTCCCACTAATAAAAATGGTTAGATTAGTACGGTAAAATCCGGCGTATAACGCGCACCTAAACTTTCAAACTTCATTTTTTAATTTCAAGTTACATTCGCCGTTTAACGCGCACACCCTTTTTTTACGAAGGAACCTGCAATGTATCTTAGCAATGCTATTATGTTTTAAAGCCATTTGTTCGAGGTACCCTAGGATTTTGAAAAAATAGTATATTTCTAGGAAAACAACCCTGTAAGTTCATAAGGTATGACATTTCCTTTTAAAAAATAGTATTCCGATCTTTGTAGAAGTATAGGTTTTTTTTATGCATATCTCCTTTTTTATTTTTTAACCTATCATTTTTATACCCGGCGTATAACACGATCTTATTTTTTGTGTTAAAAGTGCGCGTTGTACGCCGGACTTTACTGTAATTTAAATGTTTCATTTTTAAAGCAAAACCAGTAGTAAAACTATAGGAATTCATCATAAATAGTTACATGCTTTTAAAATTGGTCACACTAATTTTGAATCAATCGGTATATTGAAATTTCGTAAGAAAAAATTCTGTCTTGATTCCTGCTCGTTGTTCTTTTCTATTTGCCATTTTAATTTTGTAAATGTAATGTTACTTTTGTAAAACTTCTATTAAATTTCTATCCAAATCTAAATTACTATATCTGTATTGTTACGTAGATCCGAGGGTTGGGGAATTTTATGCAAAACAATCACAAAGAAAATAAACAGTTCTTTAAGAGCGATGCGAATTTATTATCAAAAATCCAATATTCACAGGGTAAATATCCGAAGGTCGTCACACCTTCAACAGCAATCAAACACAATAATCAGTGTTTAAAAATACACGTAAGTAAAGATTATTCACAAGCACAGCCGAGCTAATCCTAGTTAAAACAATCCTCACTACTCGCTGGTTTAATCAAGACTCATCGCTGTACTGGCGAGCATCTTTAAGCCGAATTCACACCAAGGCAGTCAGCGTCGCTCGTTGAGCGTCTAGCCAATCAGAGACTTCATCTCGGACGAGAGAAAGACTGATTGGCTAGACGCTCGACGCTGAAAGCCTTGGTGTGAATGCGGCTTTATTTATAGGCGTGACAGAAACTTCCAGAAATATAACCGCTCGTGTCATTGAACGTGACACTAGTGGAGAGATCTACTACTTTCTAGAAGATTCCAGAGGGTTCCGAACTCTTCAACATGGTCACCAATGACGCCAAAATGGTCTCCAAAGTCGCCAAATCGGCCGCCAACTTGGCTCTACCGCCAAGATTTCGCCAAGTTCTCATTGAATCGCCATTATAACGTAAGGGGCGACATTGCTTGTGAGTAGCACAATTTTAACATGAAATAAATATAACATAGAGTAATATAAATGCATTAAACACTCAAATACAAATTATTTACACTATTTACACAAAATTCGTAACAGTATGAATGTAATGAAGTTTTTCGAAAAAGAAAAATACAATGAAGGTTTCTGTGAAATTATATTTTTCCAATAGATTTTGAAAATATTTTTTGAATAAGGAATCTTGTTATGATTCGTTTGTGGGGGGAATCTTGTTATGTTCGTGTGTGGGATATTCATATTTTTTAAGTTGAATGAATAAGGATGATTTTTATACCATCAGAAACTAGAATTTTTAACTGTGAAATCTCCAAACAATATTGAGAACCAGTGGCGTAACGGAGAATATCAACCCCCTGCAGAGTCAGATTTTGGGCTCTAAGTTCAAATACGAACTTGGGTCACAGGCTTTGCTCTCCCCCACCACCCCGCGATGCGGGGTTGTATGTTACGCCCTTGTTGAGAATAGAAAAAGAAGAGTGTTACTCGAGAACTGCATTTGTCTATTTTAAGGGGATTGTAAACCCTCACAAGTGTAGGATAGTTATATATCTTTTTATGTTTGAATATGGAGTGTTTACTCTTCCATATTTTGAAATAGTGAGTTGGAGAAGGTCATTGTCTAGCAGCAAGTTTCCTAAAAAATTATTTAGTTGAATTTTAATGGGCGTACCTTTTTACGGAAGTACCTCTGTAGATTTTTTTTTTCATCAGTTATCTGGCACTACAGTTTGTTCGACGGTGAATATTTTGCCGGGCTTCTAACAAATAAGTAAGGATTTAGCCACATAATGCAATATGGGATATGTGTATCTAAGGTAGAGGAATGATGTTAATTCATGTGACGTCATAGTCACACGATAAAAACTATCTTGTGTTTCCAACTAATCAGTTCATGCGCTCCGGTGTTGCCAAAGTTTTGCTCTTTGCAGAAACTTTCTCTTAAAAAGTACATATGTATACAAAATGCATTTTATTTAAAAGTATAAGCATAAAATACGACTTTTTAATTAAAAAAAATCTTTTTGAAGAAATTTTTTTCCTTAACATTTAAACATCTTTACCCAAATATGAAATTTGAAATTTTATCTGAGTTTTACAAAGAGAACAAGTACAATTAGTTTAATGTTTGTTTTGTGAATTCAATGGAAAACACGTGTTTGTTTTTATCATGTGACTTCATGAATCAAGCCCATTGAGCAACTACGAATATTCTATCCAGCGTCGTTATTTTAATTAAACTATTCATTTCTAATTTGAATTTTATTTATTTTTTGGAATTTGAATTCTAGCAATAATAAGCTTAATAGCTTAGAATTCTGAAATCCCTCAGTGTATATCAATAATTCCATCGCATTCAACTGAAAAAGCCCACTACAGTTATATTGAAAATTAAAATACATCTCGAAATTGTGATAATCCTTTTGATTTGATTTCGAGATCGCAATATCAGAATCAATAAACATTTTTTTAAAAAAAATTCATGGAGTTCTGATACTATGTACCACTTATTTAGTTTTATTGCAGTGACATTAAGAACTGACTATATTTGACCAAACTTCAATTTGATGTAATGCTGAATAGTTCTTTACACATTTACCTTGTGGAGAGATGCAGTAGCTGATATGAAAAAATACTCGGCTTTCGATTTAGAGCTCACCTAGTTATTTAAATTTACACCATCTCAGAAGGAAGAACAACAATATTTTCAATACTAACTTTATTTACAATTCCATATTCTAATTTCATTAAATTTAGCAGACAATTTTGCTACCGAAGAATAATTGCAATCAGATAGCTGTTAATTTATATTCAGCCGGCTCAAAATCACATGGTAATTGAGTGCTATTTTACAAGCGCATCTAAGACCTTAATAAGTGATGGAAAAACAATTAATAATATGAGTTTGGTGTTTTTGTATTAGAATGTTAGTTAACTAATAAATATATCAAATAATAGTAAACTCTTTTTTACTTCTGTGTTACATATTTAAGATCACTGATTAAATCCTTTATTTTAGAAAGGAATTTTTATTCACTTGCAACATTTTAGTTTTCAAAGGAAGAAATTTTATTTACACTCGCTTCATTTGAAATCTTTTGTCTTTACCTCTTATACCATTATTTTGTCACGTTTCTGTTGTTTTGGACACATATCTGTTTGTTTCGAGTTTTTTCGGCAAACTTATATTAAATAAAGTAAACATTGATCAATACTATAAGCAATGAAACTGTTTTTCCCTACTTCTAGAAAAATAGTCACCGACAGCTGTTAGACTTACAAAGTAAACACCTGCCTGCTGAAATTTTGCCTCTTCTTCCTCCTTCTGGTACTACCGGAAAACAAAAGGTTTTCGAACTTTCGCGGTTTTACCATTTCATGTCTAAGCTTTTTAAATTATATAAACACATCATTCTCCATCCGGATCCATCTAATAATATTTAAATATCAGTGTGAGATAGAATTTATACCTTTATAGAGGAGTATAGCAATCACACAAAGTTTAACGAAATGTAAATCATAATTTACTAGAACAGGGGTCGGCAACCTATGGCACGCAGTACAATTCTCAGTGGCACTCTGCACTACTCGACAAATTTGTCAAGTTTTGAGTGGATGGAAGTTAATAAATTTATAATGGACCTCTTATTTGACTCACATCTTCAGAATTATGGAATTACGAAAAAATCTGAAAGACAACTCCAAAAATAAATTTACAACTATTTTGTAAATTATTGAATGTCATTGCAGGAAAGATTTAATTGTTTGAAGAGAGAAAAATTGTATGTGCTCTGATTTTTGCTTTACATATCTAAGTATTAAAAAATCTTTCCTCATAAAAAATATTTCTTCAAAGTTAGTGTTTAGCAACTGAATGCTCAGAATAGTGTCAAATTGAAAGTCACCAATTTTACCCTTGATTTTGCGATATGAAAGTAGAGTCGTGCAAGCACTAGGTTCTTATTAAACTTTTATTTATCTTTTTATTTAACTATAATGAAGGGAAACACAGTCGAACCTCTATATAGCGAACCTCAAAATTGCGAACTTTTTCCTAGAACCTTGAACATATTACGATTTTTTTCGTAAAATAACCTCTCTATAGCGAAGTGCATTTTCTATGTAACGAACTTTTTCTTTTGTGATTCCATTTATTTTTTCCCTATTTTCAAAGTATTTCCTTACATTTCAAGTTATTCTCTCTTTAACACATTTTATCGTAGTCACAAATCTTGAACTAATTTTATTAGATCCTAACTCACCTAGAGCAATTGATTTCTGGACGTTTCATCCAAGAAGTGCAACCTTTAACCCCCATTGTCCAGTTCACTAGAAAAATCTTCGATGTCCCCTTTCAAACTCAATGGAGTTGTCTCGTGTCCTAGTTATAAAATAATGTATGTTTAATATTACTTGTATGCTTTAAATTAGAAAACGTCCTTAAAATTCATTAATTTTAATATAAAATTATTTTCTTAATATTGAAAATACAGTGTATTCTTTGGCATTTTTTTTTCTTGTTTTCCTTGCAATTCTTCTTTCTTTCCTTTTTTTTTTGATGGGTAAGATGTATAAAATAAATATATATTAATTTACAAAAAGATGTGAATAATTACTTTATATATTAATATATAGTGTTTATGAATTTTAAAATTTTTTTTTTGTTTTATGTGATTTATAAAGTATGAACCTCTATATAACGAACTTTTTTTTCGGGATTTAGGGACTTCGTTATATAGAGGTCCGACTGTACTTATATTTTATGTTTTCTATTTCTGATTTTAATAAATATGTTTAAAAGTACTTAAACTACAATTTTAATTTTTTTTTTATATTTTTGTTGAAGAAACATATTTTATGCTCTTTATTTTTATGTTAAGAAATATCTTTAAATGATGCAAAATTAATTCATAATAAAACTATAAGCTTCTATATTATTGACCTATATTCGTGCATGCATTATCGTGGGAATCGAAATGTTTCAAATATGTCCTGCTGTGTAGCACGCTGAATCATATTGGTAGATTGGTTTGCACGCCAGATAAAAGGTTGCTGACCCCTGTACTAGAACAAACACTATTTTACGTCTTCTCACGAACAAACGCGAATTATCTTTAGAGATACCATTGACACATTTTCAGCTTTGACAAAATATTTCCAAACCCTACGATCTTGAAGGATACTTCAAAAATTAATTCAATAAAATGCTAATGAAATATAAATGAGTAAAATGTTCTGACCATAATTTTTGTTAATTACAACAAATTCTTATTTTATGTTATAAAAAGAGTTTTTTAGGTACTTTCTGATGTTTTTAATAATAATTTAATTTTTCGCATGAAAGAAATGTTGCTTGTAAAGAATCAGTTTATGTTGTATTCAATTAGTTTGTTTTTAATTTGCTGTGAGGCAATCAATAAATTACGATGCTACACATATCATCAGTTTTTAAGTCACTAAAAATAATAATGACAGGTTATAAAACTGGATAATTACAATTAAGTTTATTATGCAGAATATATAAAGAACATTGTGACGGGCTCATGCGTCTTCTCAATAACATGTCCTTTGGGTTCTTTGGGGCCAGAATTAATGGCAACTCTTTTCCAACCAAACCCAAGAAGTGAAGCATGAAGGAAAGATGCAAATTAGGAAGCTTTTAAATATCAGAAGTTAGAGTAAACGGTGTGGCAATTTGAAGAAAAGATAGTCCGTGATTCAATTGTAAAGTGACAGCCAACACAGAAGTTATTCCTGACATAGAGCCATTAGGTCAAGGTGCGTACCATTGCACTCCAGTAAAGACGCAACTTCCATTAAGATTGGATCGGTAGATCGAAATTAAGGTAGGATTGACTATTTAATATTAGGATCTGTGATAGTATTGGAATTGAGTTTAGGCGAGTTAGTTATTGATAGTGGTCCGGTTAAGTTATTTCGGTATTATCTATATTGTGTGCTTTGTCATCGTAGATCCTCTCACATATATTATTATTATCTAATCTGTTAGATGTTTAAGTTATAAGATCTTAATAAAGTCAAATTAAGATCTTGACAACTTCTAGTTCTTTCGTTAATCCTACACCTCTAGCTCACGCTGATAATCAAGGAGAAGGGCACCCGTGGGGGGCAACTTCACAACATCCTTGCGTAAAATCATTTTAGCTATCAGCTGTTCCTGTTCACCGACTTCCTGAAACTCATCTACAGTTTTTCTTTAGGTCGGCAGTGCGATTCAAACTGGCTGTGTCAAGTCTATCTTGGAACATCTTTTATTGCTACACAGAACCCTTTTTCAAAAACATTTTTTGGAGACAGTTACAGTAAAAATAATTTATGTTTTATATTTAGATTACATTATTAAGTTGATTCTGAAAGTAAAAAGTCAGTTTGACCAACCATAATTTTACAATTTTAAAAAATTAAGAATTTTTGAGGTTTTTTTCACTTTTATAAAATTCTCACTTTTTAAAAATTTTCAGTCATTTTAAGTTATTTATGTTTGTTAGATTATTGCAAACAAAATTCATTATGAGTTTGAAAATCTATTCCCTTGTTGAATTTTAATAATTATTTTTCTAAAAAAACCTGGAAAAAACACGAAAATTTTTAAAATAGAAACTTTAGCAATTTTTTAAAAAATAACTAGAGATTTCAGGCCTAAATCCATACTAACTTTTTTATAAAACATACGTTTGGGAGTAGATACAAAAAATTCCAAGGCTCTGTGATGAACAGAAAAATGGCCTCAGGGATTAGAAAACACTTATACCTTCAAAATTGAATGTCTGAGAAAAACACATTTAAAGTTTTTAAAGGCATCATAAAACAAAATAAATGTAAATAATGTAAAATGTAAATAATAATAAAAAATGTATTTTCTCTACATTAAAGCACTATTTTAATTAAAAAGGACTGAAAATAATATTTTTGATTCAAAACATATTTTCGCTTACTATTGATTGTGTTTGTTACGACTATAGGTTATTCAGTCCAATCTTAACAAAATATTTGAAACACAAAACATTTATGTACAAAATAATAATGATACTAAAAATAGCTAAGTTTGTTCATAAATTTTTTTCATTTTTAAATCGGGCAGTTTAGGAAGTTTTAGCTCATATTATACTGACTTGACAAAAATATAGTGCTACAATATGTTTTATAATTTAGTTTGGTGCATCAAGGAAATATTCAGTTTTATCTGAAATACTTTAATTCAGAATACTTGTATTCGCGGTAGTCTAATTGCAGTATAAGCTGAGAACTGATTTTTAGATACATCATTTTCAGTAGTATTCCATCTCTTTAAAATATTGTTTCTTACAGTAACCTGAGAATGTTTTGGTCAGGGTCTTTTCTCAACAGGAAAAAATTAATGAAAAAGCTTCTAAATTATTTAAACTATTTTTAAAGCAAAAATTGTCTTTGAAATCAATTTTAATTAATTAATAATGGAAAATCTAGAAACTCAAAACATAATCAAGCAGAAATGATTTTAGTAATGAAAATTGGAATTAATAAACATTTTACACTAAAAGAGTTGATTGTGCTCAAAAATATTTTTAATTAATTCTGTTTGAGTGGAGAAATTCTTTAAAATGAAACCGAAACCAAAACCACAGCTCAAAAAACTTCAAATATCTTACAAACTAATTCGTTAACAGATCTGAAATTTGGTGGCAAGCTTCTCAATATAAGCCACAAGGAAATGAAAAAAAAAAAGAAAAAAAAAAAAAAAGCGAGTCTTACAGTAGTCGCATATGATGTGTAACATCTGACATGTTATCGTGGTAAATACCCAAATTAACTTTTCCTGAAAAATATGACACCCCACGGGTATGATTGGAAATAATTATCTATCGAATAATTATATCTTTAATGAAAATTGTATTTAATTAACAAAAGGAGTAATGCAATATTTTATCAAAAATAATCATTCTTGTTCAATTTGGGGAAGAGCGGAGACAATAGACTTATGATAGCTAAAACATGACACATATACTTGTGATTTCAAAGTATTTAAAAACCGTTGAAAAACAGCGTCAATAACAGTACCACTGTTAGCAGTCGAAACATTCTAATTTGTGTTCATTTCGAGCTTGAGTTCATCATTCATAAAAGCTATGAGCGGCGCAGCTTTTGGCAAACTGAAGTTAAAAGTTAAAATCTCCACTCAAAATCAGGGGAAGCGAGTGATAATTTTCTTAAAAGATTCAGAACCACCTTCGTTATATGGTAAAAGTACAAAATGCAGGAAATCTTTAATTTTTTTTAACCGTTTGATTCGAAGAAATGTGTATACGACCACCGAAATCACTGTTTGTCCATTTTTAAATAAGCATTCTGCCTCACTTATGTCCCCCAATATCGTGACTAACGGATTTAGAGTCAAGCGCTCGAGTGCTTGATTGCTACTAGAGTTGGACCCCCATGCGAGGGTAACGAAAAGACACAGCCATGCACTCTCATTGGTCAAATAAAGTAGCGCGCGCTTACGTCAAATCCTGTTACACACATCCGTCCCTTTTCAAGAAATCACTCCCACAAATACCAGCAACCGAGAGGAAAGATGTTACACAAAAAAAAAAATTCGATAATTATGAAATTTGTAAGGTGCTGTGAAGTCTTAATATGGCCTTGAGAGTGTGGTAGATCGAACTCTCGGTACCTTCTGATTTATAAGCACGTAACATACCACTAGACCAAAAGATCACTTCAGTCCGGAGGCTGTTACTGTGGCTTATATAAATACCACCGCTACAAGTGTATTGAATTCACTATTTTCAATATTTTAGCAATTTAAGTTAATATTTAGTTAAATTTAAAATAATTAAAATATTTTTGCTATTATTGCATTTATAAATCTTGAATTAGTAAAACAGCGAATTAATAAAAATATAACATCAGTTACAACAATGGAGATTCAGATGGTTTGTTTCAAAATACAGTGTAGCGTATACTGCTGCATATAGATCTACGCAACCGGCCTCCAGAATCACTTTGCTGCAATGACGGCACATCATCGCCAACATCCTTTGCAATAAACCGTGGAATATCGACATTGGATGTTCAATTCAGTCACATCAACAGGTAATATGATTATACCTACTTCCAATGGAAGCCCAGACACGCGGTTGCACGATTAGCTGAATACAACAAGGTGGTGATGGCGATGTTATGGTGTAGGCAATAATTTAATGAGGTACACTCATCATTTTCAAAGAACAATCCCTGACGTCATTGAGCTATGTGAACATCATTGCAGACCAGGTGCACCCCTTCATGGCAACAGTGTTCCTGGCGGGGGATGGCCTTTGCCAACAGGATAATGCTCCATGTAATAAAGAATGAATCTTCAGGGAGTAGTTTGAGGAACATTCTGGGGAATTTCGAATTATGTCTTGTGGTCTCCGAATTCACCTGACATGATTCCAATCAAACATTTGTGGTTCTATCTACCTAGAAAACCGAATTCGTGTTGCCATGCTACTATTTCGCAATGTGCAGAAATTGCACAGCCAGTTGGTGAGTGCCTTATACTAAATACCTCAGAGACAACCTATCACCCCCTTGTCGAATCAATGCTTCGCCAGTGTTGGTGGTTTTGAGGATGAAAGGTGGTCTTCATATTAAACAGGTGCTTCTCCCTTTCCCAATCTTATCATACTTACTTTCAATTTTGGTTCTGAGATCAGTATTCTATCTTGTCTACACTGTATAATTTTTACTTTTTCACTTTTTGCATACATATTCGACAACGATTGCCAATCCCATTACCTATTGACAAAATAAACTACTAACAATAATAAAGTTGTCCTTAACTTATACGCAACTCGATTCCACGTGAAGATTTAAAAATTTCACAAATAAAAATTCATATAGCCTACTTTTCCAGAAAACATTCATAAGAGATAAGTTAACATTTGTATACCAAAATAACTCTTACTCTTTTCGAAAACCGAAAACAATGACTAATAAAAGTAGAGAGGTTTTTTTGTTGTAGTTAATTTTAAAACAGTCATGTGAATTTAAAGACTTTCACAAATTTATTGTATAGACTAAAATCAAATATGTTTACAGCAGTGACAAAGAAAGTTTTATACTATATTTAATAGCATTTAATCCACACAGAAATAGGAGCTTATTAGAGAAGACACTTGCTTATTATTTTATTGTTAACTGTAATGTGAGAGATATTTAATATGTTATTGTGCATATAAATTTCGAAAACAACAATTTTTATGAATAATTTACTACTTACTAGGTCTTTTTAAGTACAATACTGTTCGAATTAATTGGGACAAACATATTTTTCTTGTCTGAGTTGGTATGTGATGTCCCAAACTGTCACAAATCTGTTATATCTGCATAGAGGTAGTGGGATGGATCGACTTTGACTATAATTTGCTAGTCTGACTGGTTTTAGTGTACCAGTAGTTCAGTTGTAGACGTTTCGGTGTGGCAGCTGGTGGTTATAATTTTTCTTTCTGTGTAACACGTATTACTTTTGCTTGTTCAAAGAGGGATATTACTCCGAGAGAGAGAGGAGGCGCTCTGAAATAATCGCTCTTAACAAACACACTTCTATGACTGTGAGAGATATAGCTATGGCAGTTAGTGCGGGCAAATCAAGTGTTTCAAGAATTTTAAGAGCATTTCAAGTTTCCAGAACATGGAAAATATGCACTCAAGCGGAGAACTACTCCAAGAACTGATAAAATTCTAATAAGAAATTGCAAAATAAATACAAGGAAAACAAGCATAGACCTTCGAAAGGATTTATTAGAGTATAGTGTTGAAATGAATACCTCAATTGTACGCAAAAGCTTCTGGAAATTTGTCGTAAGGCAACAAGCTCGTGTGTAAAACAATTTCTAGCTCAGAAATGATGGGAAAACGTTTAGCATGGGTCAAAATACCAATCTTGGACTGTTAACGACTCGAAGAAGATAATTTTCAGTGATGAAACACATTTATTTGAGCAGGGATACAAATCAAGTGCAGTAAGACAAAGTGAAGGTGGAACTCTGTTTCCAGATCAAATCCAACAGACTGCAAAACATCCTTCTGAAGAAATGTTTTTTTGGGGAGTCACAACAAAGGGTACTACAAATTTAGTTCCTCTTAAAGGCATGATGAATTCTGTCAAATTCATGGAAATATTACGTAGTGGGATTGTTCAATTCATAATAACATTTGACGGAACATTTCAACAGGACTTTGCTTGTTGTCACAATTAGATATCAGTCCAGATTTTTATGGGGAAAATAAAATACAAGCGCTTGTTTGGTCAGATAATTCACCAGACCTAAATCCTATTTAGAATTTATGGCGTATTCTCAAGAATCGCTTAGCTAAGTTGAATTGCACGTCAACAGAACCGAGGATAAAAATTGCAATATAAGTGTAGTTCCTCGTTGATAGTCAAGAACATGTGCAATACACTAGCGCAGTTAATGCTAAAACGTGTTCAAGAGGTCATTTCTGCTAAAAGAGGACATACTTCGTATTAATATAGAGATTTTTCAGTCTATTTAAGATATGTAATGATTAAAAGTTAAGATTTTAGAAAAAATCGTTTTTTCCCGTTTGTCCCAATTAATTCGAACAGTATAGTGTATAATTTAGGAACGCTTGCAATACATATTTCTTTTAGTTTCTTAATTTGAAAATTATTATTTCTTTCCTGATAAAAGTATGTTTTTTTACCTATTAAAATAAGAGTAGGCTCTTTCTTTAAAAAAAAAAACCTTTTTTAATGGTAAATATTGTTTTATTATTTTTATAACTGTTTAAATCTGACATGAATTTGAAAAAGGATAAAACAACTAAACTTTATTTTTTGGCTATTCTTTCAAAAACAAGCAAAAAAAAAATCAGATTTATTTAAGTTCTAATAATAAATTAAAAATAATCACATGATTTCATCTATAGACTGATCGGATGTATAAAACACGTTGAATAAATGTAAGATAAATATTAAATTAAGTAAAAGGAAAACAAAAATATTCTCCAGAAGCTGGTTGAGTAACCTCATATCGTCTTGATTCATCTCTACATTCTTGTGAAATTTCACGCCATGGAACATTTCTTTCCATCTAAAAAAAGCACCCCAAATCTCACGAAACTGCTGTAGTAGTTCTTTTTATGTCTTTAACCTAAAAAAAACATCTGTCAGTTTACATTTCACGAATACATGACGTGACGTACTTCTAAGTCTTGAAGAAGCTTTTGCTCTGACATGCATGTCAACCTTGGTCCTGAGACATCGTGTATAGCTGCATTTGTATTCTAAAATATTTTCATTGACACTTTAGCCCGCCCACAATATTTGACTCAACCCTATGTAATTTTAGTTCATTTCCCACACCGAAAAGAATTTCCGTAGCATATAATTCATATCTTGCGGAAATGATTCAAAGCGTCTCAAAGTCATTCAACCAATTTCCAAAAAATGAATTCTGTACCTTGTGTAAACAATAGACCGAAGCTTATTCGTTGGAAGGAAGAAAAATAGTTTCAAAAACCAGATGGCCCGATGTATTTTGTTTATATTCGTTATAATGTCATTTATTACCCACATCAATGTAAGAAACAAAGAAAAAGTTACATGCCATTAGTTTTAAGAATGTTTAGTTTTCATTCTTGAATATTTATTTGTTTTAATGCAGAACAATATGCTTACGTCAACATCATCATTATGAAAAATTGTTAAGAGTTTTTTGGGAAAAAAAATGTATGTTAAAAAAGTTCAAATCTATTTTACTACTTACGATGAAACGTACATAAAAGAGGAAAATTTCCGTTTGAGTAAAATTTTAAGGGAAAATATCCCAAACACTTCTCAAAATATAAAGTCAAATTAGTATAGTCTTCAAGCAGTTGCTGGGAAGTTATTTTTTGTGACTCTTACTTCAAAACATATGGTATCTGGATATACATTTGTGCATTGGAATAAGTCCGATTCAATATACACCTTGTTTGACCTCGAAAGTTTTTACTTCAGATGACTTGTTTTACTACCATCCACCAGAGGCTTAGCGGAGAATATTACCCCCAAAAGGGTTTTGGGGCCCCTAAGTCAAATACATACTTGGCCTCAGCCCGGTTTTGCCCCCCCACAAGGGGGGTTGATTTGCCACGCCATCCACTGTATATTTCTCATTGACAGAGCCAGATAGGAAGGGCCGAAAAAAATAATAACCTATTTGAGAATTGGGGGCAGGACTAAAAAACTTTGAGTCGGGTCCCTGTAGTAGAGGTTATTGCCTTCCGGAGAAAGGTCCATGAGTATGGAGGGTTGTTGATTCATCGCTTATTAAAGTCCCATTTCGAAGCAACACAAAAGTTATTGACGGCGGATCTCGTATTTTTGAATCCCGAATGGGGATGATACCCTAGCTGGAAGCTTATTCCCAAACATCCACAACGTGTCAAAATGAAAACTTTGAGCCCCGACAGATTTAACGTTGTCTTTATTTGCACCACCAGTTGAGCCTACGTTTTAAAAAAACAAACGCTGGAGCATCTGTTTTCTTGAAAAAATATTACCTTTCACAACATCATTAATCAATACCAAATGATTGCATTTCAAAAATTTTGCAAAGTACTATCCTATCAAAATTTTAGAATCCGAAATAATATTGTCTACAGAATGAGTAGAAAATATCACATTTTCGAAACATCCATGGAAGGCAGAATCAACGTTCTTGGTACGCACTTTAAATAAAGATCAACACTGTTGATCTTCAGCTCGGTTCAAGCAGAGAAAAGGCAGGAGAAAGAAACATTTTCAATGGATTTTATGTATTGCTTAATATATATATATATGCGTTTAAGACAAAAGGACAACCCAAATTTTTTTACAATTTTTTCAAATATAGAAATAACACCAAGTTTTACAAATTAATTCATTTATTTCTTATAGATTTTATTAAATGACTGTTAAATTTTCCCGGAAACAATGATTTTTGGGGTCTGAACTCCGTAATTGAAACCAAGTCAAGGGGGAAAATGACATCTGAACTGGCTTCTCGCTCTCCAAACTGCCACATCATGCCTATGTGAGGACCACTGGCACAGCTAGTCCTGAGAGAACCATGTATCAATATTCCTTGGGGGCCTTTTTGGCAGTCCTGAAAATTTTAAGTTTTTTTGTTTCCCTTTGAGGCCCTTTACCCGGGGCCCCCGTATCAATGATACGGTTGATATGCACAACTCCTTTTTATAAACAAACCTCAAATTTAACTTTCCCTTTTTACATGGCGAGTTGTTAGTAATACCAAGTCTCAAGTTTTATTTTTCAATTCCTACTATTAGCTCACACTCTCTATATATTTAGTTCCTTGGAATTTTTTCAATCGTTAATGAAGTACATTTTTTAAAGCACTCAATTGAGCTGAAAGTTCATATACATGATTATTTTGAAAAACAATAAATTTTAATTTAAAAAAAATTAATTGATTAAAAAAATGTAAAGTTTCAAAAACCAAATGTTGGCATCATTTTTTGGGGCTTTTCGACCCTTTTTGGGGCTTCCAAAAATTGAAAACGTTTTTTCCGTTTTAAAACAATCAGTTGAAAGAAATTTTATATACACGATTTTTTTATACAATACGATACTTTAATGATAATTAATAAAAATTAACTACCACTTAATGTTGTGATCCTGTCCTATGTATATACATATTTAAATTAATTGTAACTATTTAATAAAAAGTAGCTAAAATAAAAATTTTCTTTGTTGATTTAAGTAGGAATTGATTTAAAAATTTTTTTTTATATTACTTGTTTAAGGAAAAATTTGCTTGAAATATATTCTGTTTCTTGTTTGGTATAAGCGAAGAGGACTTGAAATTAAGAAGATATAGTAAGGAATACCTCTATATTTGTTAGCTTGTATTTCCTTCTTAGTTTGAAAGCAAAGGAAGGAATTAAAAACATTTCATTAATTGTCTAAAATTGTATTTTTAAAATCTTAACGCGAAATTTACGCAGTGGTAAAAGGCTCGTATTGAATCTTTGCACAATGAGGTCGAGTAACATTAAATATTCATAATGTGTCCTTTTACCCCGTTTTTTATCTCATTTGCTCACATTATATTATTTTAGTGGTATTTAATGTAATTCAAAAAAGACGTGTGAAAGAAATGTTAAATCCAATCGTTGTTATCGAAATTTATTTGGTGCACAATAATTTACATATTATAGAATTAATACATATAATCCAGCATTTGTACAAAAAATGCGAGTAAAAATTGCTTTATAAACACAGAAAAATAAAATAATAAATAAGATTTCATTAAAAAACAATTTCTGATGAAAATTATTCTTTTAAAAATTTTTCCAAAAAATCAGAAATATACTAAAACCCAGCCTTTTTAATTAAATAAAAAA
>BMAV01025170.1:0-156093 GCA_019973955.1 Trichonephila inaurata madagascariensis | reverse complement strand
TTTTAAATAAACCATTTTTATTAGGGGGGATAAATTATGGCCATTTAGACTTAAACCCAAAGAAATTTTAAACTTTTGAAAGTTTTTCTAAATTCTGTTATAAATAAACTTTTAAAAAATCAGAAAGACATTTTCTAATGAATTACTATATGAACTTAGAAAAGAAATAAAATTTTGCTGACAATCAAAAGCTCCAGGAAAAAAATGTGGACAAAAGGAAGTCCTTGGGGAAAAAGAAAAAAAGATGAAAAGACTTATTGCTGTTGAAAATCCTCTGCCTTAAAGAGCTTTAACGAAGAAACTACAGGTATCGCAAGCTACAATTTGTCATAATATAAAAAAATTTGCTATGAAAAATGAATAAATCAGTCTGTCTTCAAATGTCTGTTAAGACCGTAGAAAGACGAAGAAAATGTTCTTGGCCTGTGTATTAATGTTACACAAAGGTAGATTCAAAGCATGGATAACTTCGGGCGAAGCCCTGCTTCATCTGTCATTCCCAACTCGTAAAACGAAGGTACAATATATATCATGCAATAAAACATCCCAAAGACGCAGTTGTTTTGCAAAAAGCAAGTTAACCGTCAGGTGTTATGGTATGGATGGGAATGTCCTCTCAAGGCTTAGAAAAACCGTTTCTTGTAGAACTAAAAGCTAAAATTGACGATAAATACTGTCAGAATAAAGTTTTTTAAACACTTTATTAAAGAAAGTAAACGTTTTACTCAAGGAAACTTTGTTTTTGACAACATTAGGCACCAAAAGTCATACTGCAAAATCAACTAAAAAAGGCTAAAAAATAAAAATAAAAAAATAAATTTTCTTCCTCCTGAGAAATAACATTAATTATTCCCTGTATGTGTTATTTGCGATTATTTTTCATGAGGATACTTAAAAAAACAACTAAATAGGCGTAAAGTAAGAACACTTTAAGGGCTTCAAAAAACAATCAAAAAGGAAGATGGAAAAATACCTCCAAATATGGTAAAAATCTCTCTTTTGGCTTGACCGAAACATTTACGTAAAATGCACAATGCTAAAGGAAACCACAATTGAGAATTTTATGTAAATAACTTAATTCAATAAAAAATTATGATTCTTTGAAATTGGTCACATTATTTATGAATCTACCGGGATTTAAGTTATATTTTAATATTATGTAAGAGCTCTGCTTAATTTATCATCAATTGATGAATAAAGCTTTCTAAATTTTATGATTAATAACAAAACTTAAGAAATAAATCGAATAAAAGAAGAACGAACTCTGAGCTAAGCTTTCTGAGATGTAATGAATTTTTGATGCATCACCTTCTGCGAGATGTTGAATTGAATAACGAGTTCCGTAGTTCTTTGCTTTGCAGATAAAAAAAAAGCATTCACTCAAGAACAGGATAAACTGGATAAAATTCTCTGGAGGATTCTCAGCCTATACTCATTTCCTAAAGGCATATAACTCAACCGATTTCATCAACCCAAAAAAACCTTTTCAAACACTTAAAAAAAAGAGAGAAAAAAGTAGGATGAATGCTCTTCAGAGATAACAGCCCAGATTGTCAGAACATCTGAGGTATATTTTGAAGGACATGTCATTCCATTTTCCCAAAAACCCCGGGCGGGGGGGGTTTTACCATTTTTTTTCCCCCCTTTTATATTTTTTCTTTCTCTTACATCAATGAAGAAGGGTGAGAGAAAAGGAATGTCTTGTGCTTTTGGGCATCCGGCTAATTTTGGGTGGGGGGGGGTAACCCTTTGTTTCAGCGGGTCGGGGGGGAAACTAAAATGATTACCCTTGTCAATTCTTTTAATTTGGGCCTTTTTCATAGAAGAAATTAAAAAATTTTTTCGGCGGCTCTTTTAAAAAGGGGAAACCCTTTATATCTTTTTTCCGTTTTTATTTTTTAAAGGGGGGAATTAAACCTTTTATTTTATTAATTTAAAAAATTTTTTAAAAAATTTTTTTTAAAAATTTAAAAAATTATTTTTTTTGATTATTAATTTTTATTTTCCATAAATTTATTTGTTTTAAATTTTTTCCAAATTTTAATTGTTTAGTGGAAGTTTATTAAAAAACAAAAAAAATTTGTTTGTTTTAAAAATAATAAAGGGGAACAAAATAACAAATAAAGTTTTTAAAACAGCAAAAGGGGAAGTTGAAAAAAAAAGGGGAAAAATAAATATTAATTACCCTCCGGGCAAAAAAATGCAACCCAAGGGGGGAGAATTTTAGGAAATTTTTGGGGATAAAATTTTAGAAGATCAAACGATTAAACTTAAAGCCTCTTGTGATGTGTGGATGATGACAAAATCAGTAGTTAGTATAGCCGCCATTGTTGGCTATAACCGCTGCCCCATGCCTCAGCATAGGATCAAAGAGGCTTTGGATATATCCTTGGGGTACAGCCGTACAAGCGGCTTCCACATATTGCCAAAATTGATCTGGTATAGTAGCAGAAGGTGTATCCTGGGCTAGTTGTTGTGCAAGTATGGACCACGCTTTTTCGATAGGTGATAGATCGGGAGAACAAGCAGGCCAAGGAAGCAATTCAATCTGAAAAGCACTGAATGTATAGGTGGACCACGGACTCAAACACCTCAAAGATGTAGCACTGGCTGTTTAGTGTACCCGGCATTGCGTACTAAGCGTGGCAGTGAAATCTAATACCACCCCAAACTATGATACCAGGTGCAGGACCAGTGGGGCCATGCATAACGCAACAGTTCAGCAGCCTCTCATCACGGTGTCTCCAAACTCGAATCCGACCATCGCATGTTGCAGACAGAGACGGGATTCATCGGTAAACACAATGTCATTCCATTCCGTTGTCCATGTCCGTGGTTCATCGCACTATTGGCGACCCAAACGTCTGTAATTTCCAGTCGAGGGTAAAAGAAACAATTGACGACTCGCGATATGCTGCAAACGGCGTCGAATGATACGAGTGGACGCCGAATGATACGTAACAGACGGAATCTGCTGGTCTATGGTTCGTGATGTGGCTGCGCGATCCATTACTGCTATGCGCACAATCCGTCTATCATCACTGGCAGTGGTGAAACGATGTGGGTGCGATCAGTCCTGTCGGTCCATCGTTTCCTCCTGTATCCAGCGATGACAGATCAGCATCACAGTTGCTTGGTATCATCCAACACGTTGACTGATTTCTCTGAAGGATTATCCGAAATCCTCGGTCGAACTCAGAAATTTGGTCAAAAGGCGCTTGATGTCTTCCACAAGGCATAGGTAAATAGCTTACGCAAAAAAGAAACCAGCATGAAAAAACGATTGCCGTACTTCAAATTGTCAATCTGTTCTCCTTTATATAACGCTTGCGGGTGGAACTATGGTCACCTGTGATGTGCGTTGGCACTATAATGCTAATGATTTGCATCTTTATCGCCACCAACGCATGGTTTAAATTTCACATGGTTTGCATGCTTCCTTCAGGGTGTTGCAGTTTGTGTGGCCAGAAGTATATGGCGATATAATTATACGTTATTCTTTTAATAAATTTTACTATATATATGTGCTTTATCAATTTTTTATCAAGAGAAAAGATATGATACACATTATTTTTACATATATTATAATATCGGGTGTCCGAAATGTATGCCTTCGCTTTGAAATTTGAATTACAAATAAGCAAAGATATTCACCTACGGTATTTTATGTTCCATAAAGAAATTACCTTTTATTTTACAATGTTTTGCTGCACGATTTAAGTGTGCTCACCATTGGTTACGCACAACACATCGAGTCTATACAAGTAACGTCATCTCAGTTTCAACTATTGCGGCCAGATTTTGTTTTTGACAATGCACTACCCGTCATCATAAATTTTTCATGCTACATATAAATTGTAGATCTTGGAGGTGGACTTCGGTCATAGGTAATTCGAACTTTTCGGTGTACATCTGTAGAATTTAAATTTGAGAAACAATGCTACAACTTGGGCTTGTTAATGCATGGAAGCTATTTTGAAACGAGAATACTGTAACAACTAATTTGCTTTTCATAAAACAGAAATTGTAATCTTTTCTTTATGAAACATAAAAACCCGTAAGAGAAACTTGATTCGAAATTTTTAATTAATTTTTGAAAGTATAGCCATATTTTTTGGACACCCTATATATTGATAAATATTTATTGTTAGAACCAGAGATATTTAAAGAGAAAAATAAAGGAGATAATTTTCAAGAGATTACGTTATATTTCATTATTCTCTTAAAAGGTGCATTCAATTTTTTATCTGAATTTTATTACATTAAATCAACTCTAAAAGTACTTTCTGAAAACTATAATGTTATCCTTCTAAAAATATTTAAAAAAGGATACGCTCCATTGAAAGTTAAAAGGCTTTTATTACAATGTCAACAAAAGTTTATTTAAAAGATAAACAAATGTATAATAATCAAACTTTTCAACATGTATCTTTTATTTATCCAGGCTCTTCCAGAAAATTTTCCTAGGTCTATAGAAATTTCAATTAGCGACTTTCAAGAAACTAATGAAAGGAATGACTATGCTGAAATAAAAATATAAAATTGTTTCAAAGAATTTGATACATTACCTTTCCTGTTAACAAATAAAATAATCCCTATAGGGGGGGGGAGTAAAACCCATTTAAAATGTCTTGTAGTTAATTTTAAGTTTTCATCTGAAATTAAATCATTAGCAAAGAATATTGGCTTTTAAATCCTAAACACTCTTCCTTTTTGTTAAGTACAGGAGAGCCAAGCAGTACCTTAATGTACCGACAATGTTATTCAAGCTGTCAAGTCTTAGAAGTTAAACAGTTTTTACAACATTTTGTCTGAAATATTCATAATTAGTAAGTATTTAATTAGGAAAGTTTTGTCTATCGGAAGTGTTCATAATGACAGGATTTCAGACAACTTCAGATGTTTAACACATATCATTCGGAAAAAAAATCAAGCTAATATTTCCAAAAGGAAGTTTAGAGGAAGTAGATACATTATTATGCGTACATACTTTGATCATGATTTTCAAGCAAAAATTAATGATTAATAGAATTATTTGTGCTAGAAAGTTATTTTGAAAATATTTTATCGAGTTAAAGAACATTGTACTAGAACTATAAAGATAGGTATCGTTGGCAGAACTTATAATTTTGAATCATTGCCAAATGAGGAAAATGCGTGGCATGATATTTCACGCATTTAACTTCCAAACCATGATATGCGAGGAATTTAAAACCTCGTATTACATTCAACGCAGTATTCTCCAGTTGAAACGGGATTCGAACCCGCAATCTAAGTGCCATCAGGTTCTTACTCAACCAAACAGAATTACGTGTCTATCTTAATCATTTAAAATAATTATTTATGCAAATTTAACACTAGAGGCTTTTAATAAACTATTTTCTCTTTTTGTTGGTTTTATTTCTTTTTGATTTACACATAACAAATTAAAGTCCTTATTTGAAACTTAATTTATAAACCCTAATTATAAGAAAAATTTGGAATGTCTTAATGTATTGTATAAATTTCTATTAAAATATTCTTAATTATTTCAAATAATCCTAAACATTAACTCTACATTTAGTACCAAATTATTTCGTTATAATTTGCTACAACAAATTATTTTTTTTGCAAAATGTAAAATGCTGCATAATTTGACTTATACTAATAAATACGTTACTAAATCAATATGTAATTAGAAGTAAATTTCGAATCATCTGAAATTTTCTGAATATAATTTCATTACATAATTAATATAATTTAATCACTGAATTCTTTTTGAACATACATTCTTATATTTTAGGGGGACTATCTTAATTTAAGTATATGGTTTTAGATTTGAATTTGGTTGAAGAATACACTTTTTATTTTGGACATGAGACACGAAATTCTAAAATGTATTCAATCATCCTGAAATTTAGTTATTGATTTTAATTTTAAATAAGAATTTATTTGATTTAAAAGACATGAAAATAGTTATTTTTTGAGTTTTGATAATTTTATTGCCATTTATTTCATAAGTGAATTAGTTTTTACTGCTAAACGAGATTGGAAATATTTTGATCCAAGACACACACAAAAATGGATATGTAGTATAAAACATTTTATATACTTTTTTAATAAGAAAGATTTAATTTCTCTGAAATACTTTTATAAATTTAGTAAACTATTATAAGGTACAAGGAAGAATTCACAGATAAATTAAAACCAATAAACACGATTTATCTCATAACTAGAATATGAAGGGTACATAAATATTTAATCAATATGTACTTGTAATATAACTACATTCCTCTTATTAAAATACGCATAAAATAATCATTACAAACATGTCAAATGTGAATGAAAAATATATATAAAATAAAAAGAGTAAGATAAAATAATATTGAACAAATCATTATAATGAATTCTCATAATGGTTAATACTTCTGTTAAATATTCATGGCTTAAATATTTAAGAGGAGGAAAGACGGATTATGAAACAAATGTAACGATCTTTAAGGGGAGAAAAATAAGAAAAAAATACAAGTAATAAACAAAAAAGAATGAGAAAAAACAAATATCATAAGAAGACGCGTGCTCTTCGATTGTTTAATCAACTATGTGATCCAACATTCACTCGAATTTCTTGATGACTTCACATTTCGTAACGAATCAAAAAAAAAAAAAAATTGAAAAGAAAAAGAACAAAATATAGAATGCAGACGAAATATCTCGATACCTTTAGAATAAGGATAGAAAAAGAAAAAAAAGAAGCCAATCCTTGCGAAAGGAAACAAACCCACAATTTTCGAATCAGTGCAAGGCTTTCTACTAGGAGAAAAAACTTTTTCTCCCTTTTGGGAGCATTTTTACCGAAATAAAATCATTAAAGCTAAAAATATCCCCTCAGCAAATAGCACTTGGAAAATCCTAAGCTGAAAGCAAAAATGGATGTAGAGAAAAATCAATTAAACGATCGACATTTTTTTTCCCTATCCTTCTTTTCCCCTACTCTTTTATATCTTCTTTTCCCCCTCAACTTTATTAGGAGAAGGATGCGAACTTCTCATCCCAGCACTTGAAATGACGTTTCACGGTCCAGAAGACGCGGTCGCTGATTGGATAGTTCCCTTCCGAGCAAGAGGTGTGCACGTGCTTAGCTGCTTTTCTATAGAAGGGGAAGTAGACCTGCTTTTCTGTGCACACTAATGGGAAAAAAGGATTGCACTGCCACCTGGGGAATGAACTAATTGCAAAATATTGCGCCCTGTTGTGATTATGGTTTGGTGACTCATATCCCTGTATAAGAGTGCAATAGGGAATTATCGTTTCCAAGGCTCTTTCAATGCTTATACGATTAAACAGGGATTTAAGTACACCTACAATAGGGTTCGCATGCACCCCGCTTCCACCGGAACATTTTTTTTCTCGTTAAAACATCCCCAAGTCCTATTTTATATAAAAGTATACCCCTCTTTTTAAAGGGTCCTTCTCGAAAATGAAATATGAACTTAGTATATAAAATGTTAATATTTGAAGTGTTACGTCGGTTAAAGAGAGAGTATCTATATATTAATTTTTGTTTTATTTTAAGGTATCCGACTACGTTCGGAACCATGATTTTAAAAAGGCGCATAAATGGAAAATTTTCATGATATTTAGTGTCACTTAGATTAGAATACAAGTACAAAATTGTTTTAAGGACATTTTGATAAAAAAAATTATTTAAATACAATATTTTGGCAAAAAATTAACTTAGAATAACTTTTTTTCAAAATGTTCTCCTTTTGTGAAAAATGCTTCTATTATAATAATATTTTGCCTGCATATAGCCCAGACCTCTGTACAGAGGCTCAGCTATGATGTTTGAAAAATTCACATTATTTCCAGAGTTATAACCCATTGAATTAATTATCGGCGTTTTTCTCTTAAAATTTCTCCCCTCTGTTGTCGTAAAACATGGATAAACCCACACTTCTAAGTTATATATTTCAAAAATTCTAGTTGAGCCTCTGTATAGAGGTCTGAGCTATATACAGGCAAAATATTATTATAATAGAAGCATTTTTCACAAAAAGAGAATATTTTGAAAATGAGTGATTTTATGTTCATTTTTTGTCAAAATATTGTACTTAAATAGTTTTTTATTGTAATAATATTCTTAAAACAATTTTATATACATTTTCTAATCTAACAAGGAGAGGGCACGACTAAGGAAATTCATTTTGGATCGAGACTTGGTGTAATAGTAGTACTCTTTTAGGGTGTTCACCCTCAATGTAATTCCTTCGAATGGCCGTAATTCGAGAAAACAGCCTTCGAAATTCATGCTTAGCTTTTATACAATTAAATTTTAATTTTCCGCAACGAGTTCGTAGCTTGATTGGTAAATCGTCTGCTTTCAATGCTGGAGGTTAGGGTTCGATTCCACGCTATCAATTTTTTTTCTTCAATTCATTTATTTTTTTAATTAAATAAATTTATTTATGAAAGGCTTATTAAATATTAAATGATATTTTTTGTAATTATTTTTTTATTTTTTTAAAATAAAAAAATTATTTTGAATATATATAAATAATTATATTAAATTTTATAAATATATTTTATATTAATAAATAATATTTATAATAAAATATATAATAAATATTAAATGATATTTTACAAAAAAAATTAGTTGCAAATAGTTTTATAATGTGAAATACAATATACTATAAATAAAATATTATATATAATATAAAATCAGTTATAAAATATATTATTATTAAATTAATTATTTTACAATTAATATAATAAAAAATATCTCTTTTATATGTTATTAAATTAATTATTTTACAATTTTATAAAATATTTAATAAGTCCTTTTCAAATAAATTTATTTAATTTCGAAAAGTTTATTTAAATAAATTTATTAAAGTTATTTAAATAAATAATTTCTATGACAAATTAATAATTTCAGTAATAAATCATAATTTTAATAATAAATTAATAATTTTATTAATAAATTAATATTTTTAACTATAAATTATTAATTTTAATTATAAATTAATATTTTTAATTATAAATTAATAATATTTCTTATTAATACTAATGCTTAATAATAATTAATTATAATAAATAGTTATTAATTAATTAGTATAAATAGTGATTAATTAATTATAATAAATATTAATGAATTAGTATAAATAGTGATTAATTAATTAATTTTAATTAATAATTTATTTACTAATTTTAATTATTAATAATTTTCATTAATAATTATTTTAAATTTTTTTATTTAATAACTTTTTTTAATTTTTTTTAAATTAATTTTTAAATTTTTTTAAATTTAATTTTTTTAAAAATTTTACTAGAAAAAAATTTAAATTATATTTTTTAAATTTTTGTAAATTCAAAAAAATTAAAAAAATATTTAATAAACCTTTCATAAAAAAATTAATTTTAAATTTTAAAAAAAATTTAAATGAATTAAAAAAAAAAAATTGATGGCGTGGAATCAAACCCCTAACCTCCAGCTTGAAACAGACGATTTACCAATCAAGCTCGTCGTTGCGGAAAATTAAAATTTAATTGTATGCTAAGCATGAATTTCGAAGGCTGATTTCTCCAATTGACTGGCCATTCGCGGAATTACATTGGGGGGTTAACCCCCAAAAAAGGTACTACTATTACCCCAAAGTCTGACCCCAAATGAATTTCCTTGTCGTGCCCCCCCTTGAAAATGCCCTAAATAAAAAATTTTTATCCATTAATACGCTTTTGCAAAATCACGGTTCCGCGAACGTATATATATATAGTCGGATACCTTAACATTCCACTCAACCGAAACGTAAATAAAGGCATCAAAAATAAAATTGTTTAACTCAGTATTGCTATATGACTATTGTATTTTTAAAAAATTTATTTCGTCCAATATTTAAAATTTAGCTATTTTGATAAGTCTCTGAATATTTTAAGAATATTTCAGAACATTCGAAAGAGGGAGTTTTTAAAATAATAATAGTATTGTAAGTTTTCGAAATTATGCAGCTTTCATTTAATGAGAAATTTTCAAATATAAAGTTTTCTTATAAGATGTTATATCATGTACATCATTAGAAGAGTTACCTTATACATAAGAGTCACTTGAAAAGTTTTTTAAAACATTTTCGTGTCAAAAAAATTTATTGGAAGAATATGCAAGAAAAATAAAATTTCATAAAGAGAAAAGCGAAATTTTTTTTCTAAAAAATAAGAGAATAAATTTTATGACAAAAAAGAGAGTTGTACAGACATAAAGTGTTGAGTAAGCAAAGAGATTAAAGCATCAGTGAAAAATAATATAGATTTTATTCATTTCAAAAAGCAGGGAACCAGCAGCTTTAATAATGTATCTCTAACGAGGCCAATTAGTTCTGGGTTAATTCTGTCAAGGACAAATTTATTTGCTGGATGAAATTTTGCGTTGAACATTTAATGAAGATTCTTTTCTTTTACTGTTGCCGAAAACATGTGGAGAAAAACATTTAATTCAGATAGTTGAAGAGTTTTGATTATTATAAAGACCCCTTTTATTAATTTTAAATATATATTATATATATATATATATATATATATATATATATATATATATTTCCCTTTAACTATTCAGAGAAAAATCTTGAATAAGTCCGATAATCTTCTAATTATTTTTGTGATTAAATCCACTAGTGTTTTGTGGATGTATTTAAAATAAAATTTATGTTAGTAGTTTAGTTACTTTCACTGACTCTAACGGTTTTTTAAATACAATTATCTTTTTTTTTTCTATATAAATATGCTAATATTTATATTTTGGAGTTTTCTTGAGTAATAAATATAATAAAATGTTCCTTATTGGACATGTTTTAGTTCTCTCTTTTAATCAAAGGTTTGAGGTTTATCCATAAAATTTTTGAAATATTGATGCTTTATAAAGTTTTTATGCGTCATTAAAGATACTTTTGGTTAAAGCCCCGCCTATCCATTGCGCTACAGGGACACTATAACCGATTTTACTTTTTATATGTGCTGTTAGACTTATTTTTGTTTGTTACTATTTGTTACTATTTATTTTTGATTTAATTAATGAATTAATGTTTGAAAAAACTGTATAAACATCAAGTGTCATCCACTACAAGCTTTAAAAAATGTATTTGAATTTGAATGGATGAGTAGAAAGTATTTTACTAACGATAGGGAGAGAGTGACCTAATAGTAGGAATTGAAAAAAAAATGTGAAGTTTTGTTAAAGGAATGGACATGCAATGCATCCCGTGTCGTTAATTTCAAGCTTTGCCCGTGACTGCGGCAGCCTAATAGTCAAAGTAATGGACTCGTGGCTGGCGTGTCATGTCGACCTTAGTACCGATGAAGACCCGTCATGCAGAGGGGGCTCATGTATGTTAAATATGTTGAAACTCAACCGTCCTTCATTGCAGTGGTGTAGAAGTTAGGAGAGGAGGTGCCAGCTCAGATGTCGTCCTCATCACTTAACCATTGTTCAAAATTACGAGGTTCGCCGCCAAAAACCTTTGTGTAGCTGAATAGGGCGACGTTAATATACACTCATTCAGCTTTGCCCTATCAAATGAGTATAATGCAACACTCTAAATAGTTCAGCCTTGATAATTATATGTGATATCATTATTTTTAAGTTGCATACCTTTTTTGAACAGCTTTGTTGTCAAATACAATATTCGTCAGTAATAATTAAAGTAAAACCTAAATTCATTACTCAAAAATATTTACTAAAATTCAAATGACCAAACAGCCTGTAGTATAGCAAACCAGTGATTATTCTTTCGAGAAAAATCTGAGATTTCGAAAGACTAATGGAAAACAAAAGCTGATATTTAATTAAAGAATAATTTTTAAACAGAAAAATAGGGGGGTTTTTTGGAATTAAGGAGTAATATACAACACAGTTTTAAGAAATTAATATTAAATTTACATTAATCTTACTTTATTGAGTCAACTGTAAATTTTCCGATTCCTAATTAATTTCTTTCGGAATAAAACTTTATTCTTTAAGGAGCGAAGCTGAGATGAATAATAGCCCATCCAAGAGAAACAATAACCCTTCAGACAATGTCATCCCCGTCCACTCGAGAAACAGATTGAGCTTTAAAACCTTCTGAATTAACCCGCTGAGTACTTAAGAGCGCTTTTAGCACAATATTTTGCTTGCTAGAACAAGCTAGTTACATGGGAAAACAATTGTGATTTCGGAAAATTTGTAAGTCAAATATTTTAACATTCTTAATTCTCTCTAGGCCAAACTGCGCTTCAAGAGAGCGAATATTTTACAATTCTCTCAATTTATTCTCATTAAATGTTCAGCTTTTAAAATTCTAGCCTTGCTTATGAGCTGCATAGGTGAAGTTATTTGAGTTAAATGGAAATGTGCTAAAAGCGCTTTTGGTGTAATTTGAAAGAGGTTTTATTAAAAATTAATTTTTATTGAAATAGATGCGGTTACGAGACTCAAACTAAAATTTTCTTTGAAGTTGTCAAATGAATATATGGAAATGATCCATGTGAAAAATTTATATTTTATAATCAGTGGTTATTTAAGGCTATTTCTTGCTCATAAGAACTTACGTTAAACTTTTTGGTTGATTGATTGATTGATTCATTATTAAGCGCACTTTTTTGGGCTACGAGGGTTTTGGCGGAAAAATTTTGCCATGGTCTGACGGACGACCCGGCGGGACCCTCCCCTCCCACCAAGGGGAGGCGTTTCAGCCCCGACAGATTTAACGCCCTCCCCCACGGCGGGTCTTTAGTGGTAGGGGCTAACTGGCAAGGTGCCATTCCGATACCTATCCATGGTACCGCCCGCGAAATTTTTTGGGGGCTTTTCAAAATTGAAATCAAAAAGATATATTATTTTAGCAGTACTTAAAACCATGATAAAACTAAAATATCTCTTTTAATTATTCATTTTTATTTAAGTAGAAATCAATGTTAGAATAATTGAAGTTCTTTCTTTCCTTTTTGTTATAAATACTAGAAAGGTGTATACTTGTTGTTGTTGACCACCTCCGAGGTGTCAGATCGGGGCCCCAAAATTCACGCATTTTGGCAAGATGTACCCCCATTAGCCGTATTTGGACCAAAAGGTGAAATTATTTTTTGGGTTCGGTTCCACCTAAATTTTTAAAGGGTCTCAGGGTTTTGGTTTTTTTCAATTTTCAAAAATATATGTTGCTCATTTTTTTTGAACATTTTGACACCAACCAGGTTTAAAAAAAAACCCGGGGTTTTAAAAAAATTAAACGCCTGAAAATTTTTAAATGGACACATGTCACGCCCACTTATTTTAATTTCCACATCGTTTCTTTTTTTTTTTTTAAAAAAAAGCCCTATTTTTAAAAACATTTGGGTAAATGAGGGAAGTTGAACCAACACACATTCTTTCAATGTGTTTTCATTCTGTTTTGGTAATGCTAGCACTTTTTTGAAATGTTTTTAAAAATTTAAAGCATTTTTATCTCTAAATTTAAAATGGAAAATATACATCCAGACCTTTCGGAAAAACCCGTCCAAAAAAAAAAAGATTTAGAGGGAACCAATTCATTGGGTAGTATCACATGTTGAGAAAGGAGAGATACAAGTAAGTGTGCTTCCAGTAAAAAAAAATTGGGTTCAGACTTCATTAACTAAAATTTTAAGGTGTAAAAAATTTCAAAGGATATTTTTTTTGTTTTACAACCTTTACCCCCCATTTGTCAATTGCGTTTAAAATGTTAAAAATTCCCTTTTTTGAAAAGTCCACCGTGGTTTATGTTCAAAATTTTAAAAACAGAAAAACGGGGGAAAATTTTTCAAGCTGTGAAAAACTGGGAAAAAAAAATAATCTCCAGAAATTAACAAAATCTAAACAATGAGATGCATAGGCCAAGGCTTGGTCATTAAAACGTGCAATGGCTTCTTTAATCCTGTTGAAAAAAAATCATATGATGTTATTAAAAAATTTTTCACTTGTTATGAAGGAAGTCGCCGAAGAAAGCAGAAAAGGGCAGCCGAAGTTTTTCGTTATCTGATAACCAACGGTAAGGGGGATGGGCCCTTTGAAAACGAGAGGACATTCATCGTTGATTGGGTTGTCTGTAATGGGGGCCGAAACAGGTAAGGTTTTGATAGGGAAGGTTGTCCCATTTTTGCAAAGGATGAAAAAAGGGGTAAAGTTTGGTTAAATACAAAAATGGAAAAGAGCGCAAAGATTTCATGTAAAAAAAATTATTCTGGCCTGGGGGTTGGAGGTGAGGGGATGTTGAGGTTTTAATCGATCAAAAAAGCTTCCCCTGAAATATTTGAACTAATGGAGATGGCACACAAAAACATTCAATGCCCTTTCTCGAAAACAAAGCTTAGGCGATAACCATCTAATTAAGCTGAGAACTAGATGTGTAGCTGTAGCAAAAGTGATATGACTTAAGGAAGCTTAAATTAGTTATATGGTAAAAGAAATTATCTGATGGTAAAACTATAGCGTCAAAGGTAGGTTAACTGATAGTTTAATTGATCTGGCACTACTATGGTATGCATATTCGATGCAATTTACTATGTGCTGAAATGCAAGCTTCATTTGCTGTTAAATGCTTGCAGCACTGATGATGAACCAGATGCACTGGTTGTCCTACGCCAAATCATGGTGTAAGTACAATGCATAATTAATGATAATTTAGAAAGTATAAACAAACCCTCGTGCTAAAAGCCTTTGAGATATAATTGAAGCCTGTATTGCAGACTTATCTCATCCGGCACTCCTGAAAAGATGTTTAGGGAGTAGACACAGAATCTAAAAGTTTAAATTCTATCTGAAGTTTTGTCCTAGACGATTGTAGTCTTCAGAATTGCAGATTGCTGCAACAGCAAACATTTTTAATGATGGAATCAAATACTTATTTCTATTTTAGAGAAATTTGACTCATAAAATTACAAAATGTTTTGTGTCCCTGGCTGAACGTGACAATCGTCGATCTTTACGTCAAGAAAGAGGTAGCTACATCGAGCTTTTGAGCACGCAGACCAAAATTAAAAAGACTAAAGTTGAGCTGTTTAAGCAACGGAAGCAAGCATCTTATGATCCTGGAAGATTTGAGATGTAAGTTATTTATTCAAATTTAATTTAAAACTTTAAAGCCTTTTCCAGTTTGTGTTTTTTTCATTTACGCATGGTATTGCAAAAACTATCATACTTTGATGTATAAACTTACAGAATTGATAAACTCTATCAAATCTTAACTCCCAGCTATTATAGTACTATAAATTTTAATTTTTGAATTTCAAAATTGAATTTTTAAAAAATTTAAAATGTACTTTTATCTTTAAAAATTTAATTTTATTCATTTATAAAATAGCAACACAATGTAATAAAAGATATATTCTGACTTTATAAATCAACTTTATTGTAGTAATAGAATAATTATTGCAGAAAATATCATGCTCGTAAAATTACAATTTGTTTCTACAAAATTTTCTTATTTTATGTGCTATATTTAAAATTATGATTATATTTTTAGACATTTTATACTTTGAAACTTATTCCTTTAAAAATGTGAAGAGAATCAAATTATCTCATTTTAACCTCAAAGAATGTATTCTAGTCGAAAGCTTTGTCTAATCCTTTGTGCTCGAAAATTTTTAACTCCCGAGACCCCTCTTTAATGGAGAAAACTATGGGGGTTCTCAGAAACCTCCCACCTTTCCACCAAACACGAGAGGATTTGTGGCTCGACGGCTATTTAGGAAAGTTGTCACAGGTATCTGCAATCGTGATGACTTCCTTACGTCTGACTACAGTTCAGATGAACAAAGGAATGTTCATACAACAAGTATAGCAATCTAAATTAGCCAGAAGTTCTACTGAGCTCAGATCTGGTGAATTCGGTGAGCTGCAGAAGAGAAGTTTTCGTCCTGCTCCTTCAATCATCTTGGACACTGCTTTATGCACGAGAAAATGTCTACCTGAAAGATACTTTCATCTAAGAAAACACAGATAACTTGTATGGATGCACATGAGTGGCAACAATATATCCAAAACTTAATTTTTTGAATGCACCTACAACGCAATGAGAAAATTCAGTTAATGCCATGAAAGCATTCCCCCTCATTAAAACATTGGCATCCTCATCTTCTGTTCTTCCAGGAATAATTAAGGTTTTTTGTTTTTGTTTTTGGACGTTTCTCGTTTAACATTAAATCTCTATCCATTCTGTAAAGCAGAGAGCGAAACATGTCGGAGAAGGTAGCCCTTTACCAATCGGTGGAAATTCAACTATGATACTGTAGTACAAATCGAAGTCGTTTTACGCGATTCAACTTTGTCAGCATGAGTGAAAAGATCAATCGTCAGTCTAGGTTTCCATGTGTAACTGGGTTCTTTGTATTTTCTTTCTTAGACATACGTCTGGAAGTATCTTGATTCGTTTGACATGTTAATTGTTCAATAGCAGCATGTTGGTCAGTTCTTGTACACCGATGGATCCAATATTCGAGTATATATGTATGGAAGCAAGTATGTGATTTTTGCAAATCACAAATTTCATTTAAAACCAATTTAGAGTTACTGTCATCAGACATAATTTAAAACTACAATCAAGAATCAATGACTACTAAATTGGAACCTCACTTTTTAAATGCAGGTATTTATTATGCCCAGTTTCGTTTTTATAACTCTAGCAACTATCTTTGAAATTAAATATATTGGACCTTTTTTGAAGGAGAAGATGATTTGACTAGACTTGAAAATTTTTAATCAGGAAATTTGCAAGGGGACTACTTTAATGATTTACAATATCTGAAACTAAATTTAAAAAAATGTACTGGATATTTCAAGAGAAAATTACTTAACTCACTTACAAATATATATTAAAACTTCACTTTCATTCAATTAAACCAGCGAGATGATTCATAACAATAACATCCGACATCTAGCTATAATTCACAACGATATCTATGGCGATGCAAGACATGGGACACATATTTCAATCATTGCCGTAAATCCACCACATTTATTTCTTGTCATAACCGCACAGCAAATTGTTACAAATGGTAAATTTTATTTTTATATTTGTATCAAAATGAAAAAAACACTTCGGGGAAAAGCGAACACGTTACAATAACATTACTCCCATAACAAACTCAATGCAACTGGTACCAGAAAACAGCCTGTCATTCCAGAATCGTAATTTTCTTCCTCCTTCCAAAAAGACATCTTTCTACCCAGCCTTGGTCATTTACGACAAAGTATAATTTTCACTCGTTTAGTTACAACTGACGGCTTTATGGGGGTTTCTCTAACGATCCCATCGCCTTTGAAGACCCGCTTTAAAAAGGTAATCAGAGACTGAGTCAGGGTCGTTCCAGAAAATGTTCCAAATTAATGTGCCGATGGTATCAACAGAGAAGCGTTTGTTACAGCCGATGACACGTTTATGTTTCTCTCAGTTTTACTATTTCCGCCATGGGGAGAAACGTAATCTTAACCATAGACCCGGGATCTTCAGCATACCTTTAAATCTTTTCAAATTGGCAGTTTTTGAAATGGTTCGAAATTCGAATTTTTATCGCTACGAAATGCAATTTGGAGAGCCGTAATCTTTCCGCGATTGATGTTATACCGTTAATTTGAATTGCTTTAAAATGTATAATTATTTTTTAATTTTTGTTTATGCAATTATAGTTTTGATTTTTTTGCAATTTTTCATTCTTTTTATTTAAACAGGTATTGTGTAGCTTTTTGTGTTCTATTTATTTTTGAATTATATCGTAATCTTCAACTTAGATTTTTAAACGTTAATATTGCTCTCGGACAAGGATGGGCAAATTTTTCCACTGCAAGGACTACTTCTAATTTTTTCAAGGTGTTGCGGTTCATTCAATGGCTAAGGAAAAGATATACAATATTTATTAATAATAAATTAGGAATATATACTTACATACATAACAACAATAAAAAAAATCTTACATTTTTAAGACCACGTTTACAGCAAAATTCAAGATACAAACATAATAACAACAGTCACAAATATAATAATATCAAAAATGATACATTTATTATCAAACAATTCAAACTTCAGAAAAATATAAAACATTTTCTTCTAAAGTTAGTTCTCTTAGTCTTAGTTAGTAGAAGAGTTAGTCTGCATACTGTCAACCAATCTTGAATATTTCGGTATATAATTACTTACTGCTAATCTTAAGGTAGTCCCCCCCAAATGTCTTGGAGATCCACCGGTCGATCGCGATCGACTTAATGTTCACCCTGCTCTAAGATAAGTATAAGGGTTTTTTTTATTCTAAATTGTTAATTTCCCCTTCTCAACAAGTTTTTTTTATGAAAGTACTTGCTTTCGAAAATGTTATTTTGCTCTGCTAATATGTCAGCACATTTTTAAAAAATATGTTTGTTTACATTGAAAATTTGCCTTTTGCTTTATGCATTTTATCCTATTTCAAATACATAGGCTTTTTCTGTTTATAGAATAATTTATACAGAAAAAAATCAGTTTTTTTTAGGAACAGTTCACGGCAGCAGAACTCTTTCATTATTTTAAGTTTATTTTTATAACAATTCATTCCGTGTACTTTTAAAAATGTAATATCAATTTAAAAATGAATTTTAGAAGTTTATATATCCTTTAAAATTCATGAAAACTGAAATGGTTTCTTTCACTTATTAGGTAAATGCAAAGATGTGAATGCAGTTCTAAGTAATACCGAAAAAATTGCAGTACTTACGTATTATACCGTCGACCACACACACACAATTTTGTTAAATCTGAAGACGTCACCAAATGTGAAGCGATTAGCAGTCAGTAATGGAAATCGTTACCATTCTCATGTTTGAACTGAATAATAATTACAATAACAGCATTTGGTGATCTTTTTATTTGTATTGGTGATTTCTTTTGATTTGACGAAAATTGGTCGGCGGTATAATATGTAAATGCCAAATCCCATATTAAAGAATTTTAGGATTGGTATGTGTAATACTTATAACATCATGCAAGAAATATCAAATAATTTGCATGTTTTGAATATATTTGTTTTTAAAAAATATTACAACACTAATTACAATATCTTTCGAAAGAAAAAATTTATATCTGTGCTTATTTTACATTGATAAAGAGAATGTTTTCTTAGGAAATGTATTCTGTAATGTTTTTATAAAAACAAGCAAATAAATAATTCATTCATTTTTGTAAACAATTTCTATCTAATTATCACGAAGTTATGAAAAAATAAAATATATATATTTAATAAAAACAGCCGTGAAGAGCCCATAATAGAGATGATATACAGTGCCATAAGGAAGGTAAAATTTTAATAAACATATCACAGCTTCTATTAAACATGCAAAACAGCAACTTATAAATAATTATAAATCTTTAGTAAGGACAAACATTAACAATAAGATTAGTTTTAAAAAAGCAAATCTTACTTTGAGCTAGAGAAATAAATAATGTATTTAACCGAATTATTACAACTTATAACAGCAAGAAAAAAAAACTAAATTTAATGTTTTCGAATTTTTACAACACCAGTTTGCCATATCCATAAATTTCAATTAAATCCGTTTTTATGTTACACTCATTTACCTTTCCAACAAAACATCCAAATGCAAAAACAAACTTTATATATACTTAAATAAATTAATAATGATCAAAAAGCTAACTCGTGTTTGTGCAGTATCGATATTAATTTAAAAATCTAAGCGGACCTTAATAAAAATTTCTTAATGAAAAAACAGCGAGAAACTAAGTAGCAAGATTTCCATAAATTGCAACTCATTGGGGAATTTCACGTTCAGTTGGGGCGCGAAAATAGATTTAAAGGCAGAAACATTTCTCAGTATTACTAAGCCGACAGACATCTAGAAAATGCGTGTTAAGGGCTAAAATTAAAAATTTCTCATATACGCAGACGGATGAAAAATTAGCCTGGAGCTTAGTGGAGGGTTATTAAATTTTTTTTTAGTTCGTACTCTTCCATTCATCATACCCTTAGCGTAAAGCTCGGAACAGTCCAATCGATTATACCATGCGACTTCATCTTAATTTATTCGCATAAAGGAAAAGTGCCCTTAATTAGTGCAGCTTTTAAAATAAACAAATTCTTTAAAGAGTTTTCTTATTTAAATATTTTCTCATTAATCAGGAGCTATTCGTTTTCTGTAACGAATTTAAATACCGCTTTTTTTTTCCTTGAAGCGTATTAATGAATAATACGAATGCTGGCTTAAATGAACCTTCTTCTTATGTCACGTCATTAGTTTTGCTTTAAAGTCGAGATTTTAGAGAAAGGAGGTTTTAGTTTTCAGTATAAGATTCATGGAGTCTTTTTTTAGTGCATCAATCTATTTCATCCAGGGTGTATTCTTGTAAAATATTAAATTATGGTTTATTATAAATTAATTAATACTTTTGTTGATCGTGAAATTCGGTGTCGTCTCTTAATCGGTTACTTGTAATGAGGGTTCTTAGTTTGGTTAATTTATTTAGTATAAGTTTGGAGATTCCACTGTGTGTGTGTGCGTGTTAATGAATAATCTATCTATTTCAGTAGGCAGTATAAACGTACTAAAAAAACAAAAATGCAGTGTTTAGATTATAGAATTTTACTTTTGCAACTAGCGCTAAAATAATAACTTGGAGCACGATGAATTTAGATTACAAAAAATTTTATTTTTTAATTCCTATAATTTCTAAGTTGAAATTTGTATTTTCTTTTTGACATTTGTTGAGCTGTTTCATTTTGTTGTTGTTGAACCCAAACGGATATTTTATTTTTATTTCTGGAGTGAGTGAGTGAATATTAACGTCGCACTGTTCAGCTACACGAGGGCTTTTGGTGACGGACCATGTAATTTTGAACCATGGTCAAGGGACGTGGACGACATCTGAACTGGCACTCCCCTCTCCTAATTTTCACACCACACCAGCGGGAATATTTAAATTGGTTAATCCTCAAATTAATCAGGGAAGAATAAGGTTACAAGAAATATTTTTTACCTATATTTAAGTGCTATTAATAATATTTTCAACCATTTGTTTGTTTTTACTCAAACGGAAAGTCTTCAGTTTATTAAAAAAAATTAAATTTTTGTCTATATTTACTTTAAAATTTTAAACCTTTAAATAAAATAGAACAATAATAAAAATTATGCGTTCCTATTCTTTAAGTAATTTTTAATATTTTTCTGAAATTTCTTATAGTTTTTGAAAATTTTACATGTAAAATGTAATAAATCTGAAAAAAATTCTTTTACTCCTTTCTATAATTATTATTTTTATATGAACTACTAAATTATTATTAGTATTATTACACCTGTTTGCGTGTCATATATATTCTTTCATGTTATATAAATTTGAATGAGTGTTAATTTACACCTTTGAAAGTCAAAAAATTTAAATACTAATAATCTCAGAGAAGCGCAAATCGTTAAGTTTCCAAATAAAACATAATTCCTGAATGAATCTTAAAACTGTAAGATAATTATTTTTAAAATAAATGATTAAAAATGCAAATCTAACGTTTACCTTTTTAGAATTTAAATTTGTGTTAACCATTTTGAGATCCAATAACAAATGTTTTTAGTTTTTAAAAAATGTACAGTAAAAACTGTGGAAACAACAAGTAAAATGTACATCTAAAAATAAAGTTAAGTAAACGATTAGGAAACCATTGAATTTACAAAATGCATTGTTGTAAAGCACCTACATTACATTTAAACAATACATTTTAGAGTGAGAATTATTAGCTTATATAACCATAATTTTAAGTTTCATCAAAATTATCAAACATTTATTAAAGTAATCATATAATTTAAATAAAGAGCAGTTTGCATTGAAACATTTATTACATTTACTAGTAAATATTTCATTCTTATTTTTGTTCTCTCTTATTTTATAATAAGACGCATAAAGAAAACCATTTTAGGTTTCTGCCATCATGATGATTAGGAATTTTTTTGTTCTAGGGAGGGATTTTTATTTTCTTATTAATGTAGAAAAATTCCAAAAAAGAAATATATCTTTAAGTGTTTTTTTTCCTTTGAGATTTTATGTAACACTCGCATGATTTTTTTTACCATTTTTTTATGGTTAATTAAATCCAAAAACTTTTAAAAAATAATTATTAATGTACATCACATTTTTATTTCCTGTTCTATGTTATTGCAGTTCTAATTATATAAGCTAGAAACCAAAACAAAAGCACTTTTTTTATTACAGCAAACCAAACACCTTTTGAGGGATTTAATTCTATTCTATTTATCTACTTTTTTTCTCCTATGATTTCCGTTATAAAAGCAGCGGAAATTCTCAACATTTGCGAACTCTCATGGAAGTTACCCTCAACTCTAAATAAACATCGCACCTCCCTCTGTAATAACAAGCGCAACTTTTGAACTTACCCTTGAATAAAAAAGAAGAAAAAAAAAAAAGAAATGAATATTATAAACAATTCTTTTCTCCCCCAAAAGAACATAACTTTCCAAAAATACCCTGTAGCCCAACTAGACAGACGAGGCTCCCCCTCTTTAAATCCCCTATTACATTTACGCGCGCGAAAAGACAAAAAGCCCCCGTCCCGGTCAGAATTTGGGCTTTTCGCCCGGACCGGGCTTTGTGCCAAAAATCGGCATTAAGGACTCTTGCAGGTCGACGAACTCTGGAAAACTTGTGTGGAATCAATGGCGTGTGCTGTCTCCATAGCAACGGGAAGAACACCGGGAGCATCGGCTACCTTTATAGTCGGCGCACCTAGCTGCTGATGTAGCACTTAGAGCAGGAAGAGGACTTTTACTGCTGATGGGGATTGCTTTGCTCCCCTCTCTTCTCTTGCTAAGGGGTTATCTCCAAATGGAGGATCTGTAAATATAGGTCAATTTTGTGTGGAAGGATTGAGAATTTCATTGCAAATTTTGATCAATATCGTGACTGATAAGTTTGTTTCAAGAAATGAAATCATCATATTTATTTTCTAGAAAATAATTCTGATAGCTGAAATTTCGAAAAGTTGTAATAGATTTTAATTTTGAAGTAAGAAATTCTTTATTTTAAAGTGAAAGTTAAAAAGTTTCTCTAGTATCGTAACTTTAAAAAATAGTTGAAATTTAGTTTTAATAAGATGGATGTATCATATTCAAATTCATAAAAGTAATTTGCTAAATAAATACTTGAAATAATATTTTACTCTTGGCAAATTCAAAGCAAGGAAATTTGATTCTAAATTTCTTTGTAGACTTCTGCAAAAATTTCTCGAAAGGAAACTTCTCGAAATGGAAATTTGATTAAGTTTCAAGAAAAGCAATTTCCAAATATTGTTCATAAAAATTATTTTTAAACTAATAAAAAGTTTAATTATGCTTCACTCAGAACAAAGTACAAAGTAAAGAAATCCAATTTTAAATTTAGTGAAGACTTGAAGAGGTTTTTGCGAATGAAACTTTTCAAAGTAAGCAGATACAAGTTTTACAAGAGGAAGTTTTTTGATTTAATTTCAGAAGTCACAATAAGGCAAAGTTTTCAAATCTTTATTAAATAAAAGGAAAACAAAATGAAAATTTAAAAATTTTTTTTTGAGTTGAGATGAGCATCTTGAAGTCAGAGTTTTCAATGTATCTATTTTTAAATATTGCAAAAGTCTCAAAATTTTTTAATGCTATCTTATATTTAATATAGATTTCAGAAGTTTTACTAGAAAGTTCTGAAATTCATCGCATCTCTCTATAAAAATTCTTAGAGGATGATTTTTAAAATAAAAAGGATAGTATTAAAAGAACTGAAGCGTGTTAAATTAACTTTTTTAAATCACCTTTGTTCGTTAAGTTGTGTTAAAGTTTTTACTATTCAATTTTGACTTCGCATCTTAAAATGTTACGGAAAGCATATGTACGTTAAAATATTTTTATTATTTAATAGTTTCTGTTAAAATAAGTTTTAAGATACATTACCAGCAAAATTCGCTTAAGAAGTAAAATTTTGGACTTTCAAAATATTAGAAATTTTAAAATTATTTAAATTTTTTTTTGAATGTTTGAATGCTTATTATCATTAAAAACATTAATTAGAATCACATTTTGAAAAATCATAAAATGTTAGTTTTATTTTAGTCACTCTTATGGATGTTTGATATAGTTTTTTGAAAATAATGCATACGCTATCATTTTTTTTTCAATTGTATCAATTAGGAAACATGATATAAAATAAATAAACGAAAAGTAAGAATAAAATTTTATCTTATTCAAAAACCGGTTGACAAAACATTGAATCTCAATTTTAGATAACGTAATTTGCAATGATGTTCCATTCTTTTAATTTTGCAATATTAAACTGAGAATCCTTATAATTCCCCTTATTTCTCATCATTTTCCTTAAGCAAAAATATATAAAAAAAATTTTGCTCACATTTAACAATTTAATCATTTGATTTCCCTTTCCTTAAAGATTACATTATATATATAAATCTTTCTATTCATAAAGTAAATTTTTCGAAGAATTGAAAATATTTTTTATAGAACAACATCCTTTAAAAAGGAATAATTTTTTAGCCCTTAGGTATATAAATGAAATACTTTGACATAGCCAATACTTATCTGAAATGTGTTGTTGATATTTACTTGAAGTATTTAATTGAAACACTTTCTGAAGAGAAATTTTAGTTATAAATATTACCTACGTAAAATGTAACAAATAAGCAAGATTAAATTTTATGAAAAGAAATACTTAAAGATAAATTTGATTAAAAATAAGTATTTAAAGATTTGTTTTGGTGGGTAAAAATAATTTTGATGAAGATAAATATATAGTGATTAACTATAGCGAATGAAAGACAATCTAATCATAAAAGTAATAAGCTTTTATTTTGTTTAAATGTAATAATCTTTTGTTTTCATCTCAAATTTCTTTGTTTTTTACTATTTAGTGCATATGAAATTTACATTACATTACATTTTTACAATCGTATAAAAATATAAATATTACATTTGAAGTTTGAACAATTTATAGATAGATATTGTTCATTTGTAATATTGCAATTAGTTTAATTATGCTAATTACACGATCTTAAAACCTGCTACTCAAAAAAAATTTGGATGACTTATTATAACAAAATTTTCATTATTCGAACCACTTTTTAAATTTTAAAATTATTTCATTACTTTCATAGTTCCAACTTTCAAATTATCCTCACTTAAGAAACGTTCATTAAAAACATGATTTGGGACACATTTACATTTTGCAAGTTTACCATAGTTAAATTTCTTTAACAACTTTTCAATTTAGCAGCTTTATTAGTAAAATAACTTCATTCATATTGCAAACATATTCGGTAGCCATACTTATAACATATTGTATATGAAACATGTTAAGTTATCAGGACTGTTTAATATTGTGTGTAGTCTGTGTTAACTGCTTAGAAGAAGTTACGAAGTGAATTCACATATAATGTTTGCTCCTTCACAAGTGTTTGCTTATGACATTGTAGAGCTTCAAAATTTTAATAACCATTAGCTTTTATGATGAACAGGGTTCCAATACTACGTTTAAGGGAGCGAAATTCATACTTATTTCTTTATTTCTACTATTTTCAGGCAATATTCAAATATATAATTAGGAATGCGTATATATAATATGGAAAAACTCTGAAATAAAGTATCTATTTCTTTCCCGATACATTTACATTATAAAAATTACATTACATATGCTTTACACGATTTTATAACTCCTCAAATATTAATTAGTATTATTTCGTGAAATAACTAAAGACAAGAAAATTATTATACATTAGTTTTTTGGTCAAAAATTTAATAAATGTCCAAACAGTTTTTGGTAGATAATAATAGAAAGAAAACCAATAATATATTTTTATTCCCCCTGATATAATTAAAGGAATAATAACGGGAAAGGGATATATGATTTAATGTGTTTTGATTTATAAAGTGCTCAACATTATAATTTATAAGCGCTCCTCTTTCTGAATCGCCTGTGACATTTTTGAAGTTTTCTGGTAGAAATAGTTCCTATAATCTGACAATAATAACATGGATAATAAGCAGAGCAAAAACACTCCAATACCTCTATACAGCTCATACAATATAGTACAGGAAAGTGAAGCAATATTTTTTAAAGTTGTTTCACTGGGATTTTATCACGTATCTCTACACTATATTAAATATTTTTAAAAAAAAGTATCGATACGTCTTTATTGATCAAGGATCCAATTACTTTTCTTCGATTACTAAGCGAAAAAAAAGAAAATTTAATATTTATTAATTTATATAAAAATATAAGTACAATTATACAACACAAAAATTAAATTATTGAACCAATACTCATCTAAACTGAAATTCAAAATTTGGCCGTCATTTTAAAAGCTAAACAAAAATGAAGCAAAGATAATAAGGTAATACATAAATCAATTCAATTGAGAAATTAACGATACAAAATAAATAAGCATGATTAATTAATTAATTAATCTTATATTTATACTAATGCATGTATTTATCAAATAAATTTCATAAAATAATTCAATAAATAAATACTTGTTTAAATTAAACCAAACGCAATTATATTTTTGTATTTTTTATATGAAAACTTATAAAACCCCCATACCAAAAGTATCCGGGGCCACGAATTAAGAAAATTTCCACTTACAAAGGAAAAAAAAAAAATGGGGGTTATGAAGGAAAAAAAAAATACTTTCAATAAATTACTTTTGAGGAAGGAAATTAAAACCAGCTTCATAGATCGTTTGTCCTTTTAACGAAAATAAAATGTTTGCATTTAAAAAAGTTATTTTACAAGATCGGGTTTTCAATTCAAAAAGAGGTTTACTAGGTGCTACTGAATGCGTGGATGATAGGGAAAATATTCTATTATAATCCCATTAGGAATTTTGTATTCTTTGTCATAAATTAATAAACCGTCTATTTAAAAGCATCTGCTCTAACCAATGGCTTATCAAACAAACAACTTATGAATGACTCTCTTTATTAAATTAATAGAACAATGAATGTTGTTATAATGTAACAAAGGGACTTGCAGTCGAAGTACAGTGTCCTAGATTAAAAAGGTTTTAACTTTGCATTCTCATTATAATGGAACTATTTTTCACTCTTTCATTGAAACCAATTATGTTAAATACGATTCTTTTTCACTAATTTGAGGCTCTATCTAAATGAATTTCACAAACAGAGGAATTCACATCGCTAAACATTTGGTTGCGGTTTTTAAGTAAATATTGAATATTATTAAAAAAATAAGTTTAATACCGTTTTTCTTTTAATTAAGAGATACACGAACTTCAGAATGTATTTAAATTTAAAGCATAGTTTTAGAAAAACTTGAGACTGATTATAAAGAATAATTCTCTTTTTGCTTCTAAGAGGAGTGACGTATATAATCCATCAACCAATCAAGTTAAAATGAAGCATCTGCCAGTATTTGCTATATTTACGTTTCTTCAATGCTGAAGCTTTGTAATTTTTTTTTATTGAAAGTATTGTGATGCTCCGTATTATTACTTCATTACTCATGCTTTTTAATAGCAAATGTCAAATCAGCCACAAAATAATCCAATCCATCACAAAATCATCACGGAAAAGAGATCCTACAACTACAACGTAAGTCACGTAAATATCCTCAGTAACGAGAAAACCGATGAACTGCCAAAAATCCAGAATTTGCCTTCAATCATCTAACAACCTCACGATCCTCATCGACGCCAATGCAGTTGCCAGCCGAAGACTAATCAACAATAATTTTAAGTGTTCCATCCCAGCTCTAAATAGTAAGCGTACAATAGCATTGTTAATAGAACAAAGCAGGCAAAAGGAATGAAAATATCCTGATGGACAAAGACGTTACACAAATCGTTTCCAAACTGCAATAATGTTCAACTGCTACAACATATCTTCAGCTGCCCAACGATTCAAGCCAGGCTTTTCAAGATCAGCCCTAAGAGCTAGAAGTTTGATCTTCTCTGATAATGCTGTTGAGGTTGCTGAAGCTGTCTTCGACAGCTTCGGAGCGACTAAATATTCTTTTTTTTTATCAATTTGCTCATCATGGACACGTCAAAACAACAATGTAATAATGATAAAATATAATCAACTGTGATAATTTTTGTTTCACATTGAGCTTTAAAAATCGCAACGTATTGATTAAAGGAACATGGTACGATTTACGCAAACAATTTTAATTTAAGGATTTTCATTATTTTTTGGATGCCTCCAATGTGTGTATACTGTTTAAAACAGATTTTGTGCTCAAAATTTCATAAAAAGTTAGCCATTTAATTTTTCAAGGAAAAAAAATTTGTGAAGTGATTTCAAAATGCTACTCCTCCTACAAAAAATTACGCACCCGCATGAAATTTGATTTACAAGTACGTCAAACTATTGCGATAACATGATTGGTATTCGTATAATACTTCTTTTTATTGATGCATATTGAAAATTCCTTAAAAAAAAGTATACATTCTGAATTAAATTATTTTTACAAAAATAAATATTGCTTTGATTGAAAAATACATACCAACTTTTGTTTCATGTACTATTAGTAATAGGTAAAAAAAATTCGAAGCATTAGGCGCAATAGAAAAAAGGCCTTAGAATTTTAAATGAATACAAACCTATTTATTTTATCTTTCTGAGATAGGTACGCTTAAAGTTTACATTTGCCATAGGTATGTGAATAAAAACGAACGTAAAAACTATCATAATTCTGCGTTTTTTAAGTTAAAGCTTTCAACTTTTGTGAAGTTACAGAAAAGTATATAAAACATAATTTATGCTAAAAAATTAGATTTGATTTTTTGTCCGATTTTAGTCAATTGAATCGTACATGTGTCGCTTTAATAATTTCATAAATTATAAGATTTAAATACATAAATAGGAATTCTCACAGCTGGAAAAAAAAAATTCTAGCCAAAAATCTACTTTTATCATGTCTCTTTGAGAATATCCAACTGTGCCTACACACCAATTTTAAATTTCTATCATATCAATTCTTACTTGAACTTAAATCCACGACAGGTGTCGCATTTTATTTTAGGCATTCAACCCTCAAAAATTTAAGCCGTCGACAACAAGCGTTGAGAAGACAGTATTCTTTCACCAACCCGGTTAGAACCTAGACTTGAAGCTCAAAGATCCATCCGAAACACGAAATAAGCTCCCCTTTTTTTGCTTATGTTTACTTCAACGAACCCAAACCCTGGTGCCTGAGGCTCCAACAGAAGGAACTAAAAAGATGAATTTTATTTTGCTATTGATTTTTGCATTATCTGCCACTGAACGAGAAAGGAAAAAAGAATTCCTATACTTATTTTTCATTCGTAAAGTTTTATTGAATACAACCATACATTTTTCAGAACGGGTGGTCGAAAAATGTGGCCTGCTACTGGCTGTTTTATTTTTGCTTTTTTGCCCAGAATCTTATCGTCTGTTCACGAGCGCATATAAATAAACAGTTGAAGCCCCCTCCTCCCTACAGTTTGGAAATTTCTTCTCTCAAAGCACGTATAGAAATCTTATTTTCTGGTTTTCTTAGTCCCCATCGCTGCATCTGTTGTTTTTTCTCTCTTGCTGTATCCTTAAAACGTTGTTGTACTTGTATTCGTATAAAAAGCCATGATAATGTAACGTTTGATCTGAATGTAAGATAAGGTAGAACTGTGCGAAGAAAACAGTAGAAGGTAGAGGAAATTTTCGAAAGAAGAATTTTAAATGAGTATAGGTGGTGTACCAGTGCATTTATGTATCAAACGGTTTTTTTTGAGGGGGAGAGGGGTATTGAGAATAGTTTCGATACTATGTATCGATGAATTTAAATTTATTTTGGACTTTTCTTACGCCAAATAATGCATATTGGTTTCTTTTGATTTATATACCCTTCATTAAAATTTTATGAAAGTTCTAATGGAAGTAATAGAAGTTTAATTAATTTTTGTATCAAATATATTCAAGCTCCAAAGAATTCAAAAATTAAGGTGACTGACCACTGAGTCTTCAGCAAGAGCTTATAAATGAATAATATTTTTGATACTTAGTGTCACTTGTGTGTGTGAATTTGAATATATGTATAAAAAATTGTTTTAAAAATATTATTACTAGAAAAAATTATTTAAATGAAATTTTTCGGCAAAAAAGAAAGAAAAAGTACATCTTTCCAAAACATTCTCCTTTCGTGAAAATACCTTATATAATAACATTTTGCTTGTATATAACTAAGACTTTTGTTCTGAATCTATAAAAGTAAGTATTTTTGAAATATATAATTTATAGAAGGAGATTTATTCATATTTCATTACAATCAGAGTGGATATTTTTATAAAAAGAACACCGGTTATTATTCCAATTGATCGCAACTCTGAAAATAATATGAATTTTTCAAAACTCCTTCTTCAGATTCTGTAGAAAGGCTTTACTATATATAGGTAAAATATTATTATTACAGAAGCATTTTTTCGCACACAAAGAAAATGTTTTAAAAATGTGTTCTTTCTGCAATTTTTTGCCAAAAAAATTGCCTCTAATAAATTTTTTTCTTGGAACAATATTCATTAAAACAACTTTATGCGTTTTATTTAACTTTAACTGATCTTAAATATAAAAAAAAAATGTTCATTTATACGTTTTCTTTTCAAAACTCACGGTTCCGAACGCAGTCATTCATTTTAATGGCCTTTGTAAGTTGTTTCAACTTCGATTAATCTTTTGGTTTTTTAAAAATTCAAATGCATAGAAACAAAATTCTAGATTGTTGTCTTTGTTTTTTAATGACACTAGAGATAATATTAGGACTATTGGTGATGGATTCTCTTTTTGAAGCTTGGTCAAGTAATGTCCTCGTCATTTGATTACACCCTTCTCCACACACTCACAACGTGAGAGTTTTGAGTTCCAATGGATTTAATGTTTATCAGCCCATCTAATGGTCCCACAATTCTGGATTTAATTCTTATTTCGATTTTTGTTCATAATAAGACTCAATGAAACATCACAAACATATTAAAAGTACTTTCCCACGTAAGGAAATTTAAAAGTATTGTGTTTAAAAGTGTTATAGAATATTTTCCGTAGCAGAAATAAAAAAAATGTATCGGACTCCTTTTTCAAAAACGTATTTTTATACTTTTTCTTTTTCTTTTTTTTCATTTCTTTTTCCCCCTTACTGCTCAATTTGTTGATGTAATGGTTGTTATACTTTTTAATGAACATCATTGCTTAGAATACGTGACTGATAAGTGTTTTTGGTCACGAAATTTAAACCAAACCCAATGGGCGTTCTTGAAAGTGAAGACTGTGGTGCAAACACGTACTATTTTTCCTGTCCATTACTGTTCTCAAACAACACACTCTCCACAAAATTAATATTTCATTTGCCTTGCGGCAAATAATATGTCACAACAAGCAATCATATTGTAACTCATGAGGAATTACAACCACTGCACAACTGTCCTTTGATTTTTATTATTACACTCTCCTATATTTTTAAAAGAGGAATCAGTATATTAAATCCCGTTGTTGTTAGGGGACCGATTTTTCACGAAATCTTAACATTAAAAACCTCTTCTAGGGCGTTAATATACCAAAATAGAGGAATATTGTTTATAGAGAAACTCAAAAGTACTACGCATAAGCTGTTTCAAAAATAGTATTCAGTTTGAGAAAGTATAATATGACAAAGTAGAATCAAAAAATTTTAAGGAGTGCAATTGATAAAAAAATTAACATATTATCCCCAATATCAACAATATTAATAAAAATATTATGTACATTTATAAATTACAAGAAAAATGATGAAAAAATTTAATAATGTCGATAAAATTAGTGAAAAATAAAAATAGAATACATTGTAATATATATTGTGTTTTTATTATTATTATTTAAATATAACTGTAATGGACGTCCCATGTCGTCTATTAGTGGGAAAGGATCGGAAGGAAGATTAGACATATTCAAAACAACTTCTATTTATTCACACTTATCAACAACACAAATTCAATAACCTAAGTTAAGAAATGCACCAATTACCAAATATGTGAAGCAACCGCAAGGTAGACGAGATAATTGGAGATTAATATTAAATCGGCTAACTTACACTGAACACATCAAGGCAATGCACTATCTAATTCAAACCGAACAAATCTAATTTAATCACTAATTGACCAAATCGTCAATATTAATATTCATTAAATATTCTACGAATTGCTCTCGTCTAACTTTACGTTAATCAATCACTGCTATCCTATAGCTGTCTAACCTCTCCCTCTCACTATTTCGAAAGTTTAATCTTTTTATACGTCTTAGTTTACATAGTCATATCTTCTTCGGAGGAGGAAGGTTTTCAGTAGACTACTTTGTAAAGACCCGTTATTCCCCAAGAGGACTATTAGTGGAATGAACGTGAATAGACTCGTTATAGTAACGTTATTACTTTTTTAAACTATTTTTGGTAGACTTTATTCTTATGCAATCCATTATGTAGTGAAATTTATAAAATAAAATCTATTTTCCCGAAAAAGAAACAATTTTTGCTATTTACTCTGACATTTTTTTAAGACTTTACTTTTGTACATATTTATAAATATCAAGTATATTTTTATATACGAGTAAAAGCTACTGAAGATCTCTCGAATGTGTGTTTCGGTACTTAATGTTGCTTACTGTTTGACAACCTCATAAATCTCGAATTTGTATTAAATTAGTACAGGCCCTATTCAAATGTCATGCCATTAGATTGTTTATAATCATTGTTAAACTTTATTCTTCAGTGCACTAAACTCTGCCGTAGTCATTAACTGACTAGATAATCTCTCATTTCCGATTAAAATTTGATCTTCCCATTTTAACTCATACTATATATATGATATTGTATGTGTATCTCAACTATTTTTATTCAAATCTCTAAATGATCAATTTTATTTAATCCCTTAACGCATTTGTTCGTGTCTCACTCGGGTGAAAGTTATCGACAAATTTGCACATGTCCGTTTTTCTCACGAACGATCTTGTATCTCGAGTTATTTTATTTCCAATGCCAGTCGTTTATTTTGATACGTATTACAAGTAAATTTAATGTTGAGAATTTTAAGCAATTTAATATTTTTTCTTTCTTTTATCTTACCCAATTTGGGAAAATCTCTTGATAGTTTTTGAAGAGTTTCTGTTGAATTTAGTAATAACCTTTTTCACTTCAATTACAATTTTCTTGGTATATATGGATTGCGTTTTTTATATTTGCTCTTAGTGTAATAATCTATATGTTTACATATATGTTACATATATAATTACATATATGTATATTATATATATATATATATATTACATATATATATATTACATATATATATATATTACATATATATATATATTACATATATATATACTACATATATATATATATTACATGTATATATATTACATATAAGTTACAAATATAGTTATATGTTACATTTATACACATACATCTATATCTTTTTATGTTATAAAAAAGTTTCCAAAAATTAATGATTTAACGAGAATTTGTACATGTAACTGTAAATAAATAAATCATTTACATTACTTTTCCTTCCTTTTGCTCTAAATATTTTCTCGAAATTCTTACACTCTTTCTGAAATAACCCATATAAATTTTAAGATTTGCCAGAGTTTTGTAAAATAATTTAAAGTAAAGGAAATCAATTATTTATTCCCAGAAAGAGTTTCACTGTATATATTGAGGTCTTTTATCATCCTTTTATTACGTTTTTTATAGATCAGGCAATATTTACAATTAAGAAATGTTCTGGGAAAAATTCGCTAGAAGTGTTTTACTGAGCTGCTTATCTTTATTATTGACCAACCGTATATTAAGTAATGTTGTTTTGATTTTTAAAAACAAAAGAGAGGTGTTATTTTAAAAATCTATTACAAGTATAGAAGAGCTCGCGCGCAATTTTGAAGCTAGAAATGGAAGTGCGAATTATAAAATTTAGAAAAAAATTATTTTCCATATGATATGAATGACAAACAAGGATTTTTAATTTTATTTTTAATAAAACAATGCGCTACATCTTTTACTAATATACTCTAATAGATACACATCAATGTTACATTTAATGATATCTATCAACATAAGCTACAGGATACAACTATATAACTAATTATTTTACGGTTGCTTTTCTTCTTCTCTCTCCTCTCTCTTTTTTTTTTGCAGATAAATTTTGCAATAAAAGTAAGTAATAAACAAAGAATGAAAAAATTAAAGAAAAAAAAAATGTTTCAGTTTATTATGTTTGAAGATTCGAATTGCTTTAAATAAATTAAAGCAGTTCGCTTCTTCAGACAATAATTTCCACTTCACGTATTCAACATTTCCGCTCACTTTTCATAATTAAAAGTAAAATTTAAACTGCGCATTCTCCATCAGTCTTCATAAAGAAAAGTCCCTCCTAAAACTCGAGCTTTCTTTCCGAACCAAAAGCAGAAGCATTTGCACTTAATTCAAATTTGTTTCAACAAGATGAAAAGGATAATTAAGACGTCAAAATCTCGGAGCTAGTCGGGTTTCACTAATGAGGAATTCAGCTTTTGTGCATTATCTCCAGCTTCTGGAAAAGCCAGAGGCTACTGCGTCGTCCGTCTTAATGCAGAATTCTCTTTTCAGCAGCTTCAAGTGAAAACGAGAATTTAACTCTGCATTTTCTTCTCCATTTGTGGCAACGTGACTTTTCGTGACGTATGTTCTCAAACTCACACCCGAATGATCACGCAGATATTTATACACGCAAAGCTCGCTAATTGGGTTTTCACAACCAATGATAATACCTTTTCTTTTCGAACAAGATTACTAATGTTCGATGCGGGGTGGGAAAACCTTGTAATCGACCGTGTGTGGATTTGTATATATTTAGATCGTTTTCGTGAATATAATAGAGTTGTTTCTGAAACACATTTGTGTGTGATTATTATTGTTGTGTCGTATGCGATCAATAATCATTCCGTGTTCAGGCAGATCAATCATTTTCGCGCTGCGTAGTAATATGTACCAAGCACGGGTTCCCATATGTAGGGAGATATTTTTAAAATAAAGTTATGATGGATTTTTTTCTTTTTCTTTCTTTTATCGCGTGCGTGAGTGTTTTTTTTTCTCTTTCATTTTTTTTGATCGCTTGAGGAAATTATTATGTATAAACCTTTTTGGAAATTAATTTTGCAACAGGTTTTATTTGCGCTTCTTACTAATACTTAAGTCAGTGGTCTTCGAGCTTTTTTCGACCCACGGGAGACTTAAGGAATCCGACTACGTTCGGAACCGTGATTTTGCAAAAGCGTATAAATGGATAATATTTATAATATTTAGTGTCACTTAGATTAGAAAATGTATAAAAAATTGTATTAAGAATAGTATTACAATAAAAAATTATTTAAGTACAATATTTTGACAAAAAATGAACACAGAATGACCCATTTTCAAAATATTCTCCTTTTGTGAAAAATGCTTCTATTATAATAATATTTTGCCTGTATATAGCTCAGACCTCTGTACAGAGGCTCAACTAGAATTTTTGAAATATATAACTTAGAAGTGGGTTTATTCATATTTTACGACAACAGAGGGGAGCAAATTTAAGAAAAAAACGCCGATAATTATTTCAATGGGTTGTAACTCTGAAAATAACGTGAATCTTTCAGAAATGATAGTAGAGCCTCTGTACAGTTGTCTGAGCTATATACAGGCAAAATATTATTATAATAGAAGTATTTTTAACAAAGGGAGAACATTTTGAAAAAAGGTTATTCTAAGTTAATTTTTTGCCAAAATATTGTATTTAAATAATTTTTTCTTTTTGTTGTCAAAATGTCCTTAAAACAATTTTATACATGTATTCTAATCTAAGTGATACTAAATATCATGAAAATTATCCATTTATGCACTATTTTAAAATCACAGTTCCGAACGTAGTCGGATACCTTAAGTCTATAAGGTGTTTTGGGGGAACCCCATTCCTTACACACTTAGAAGAATTTAGCTTAGTATAATATTTAAAGTAGATCAGCATGTTATAGGTACTTTATGTATTGTGAAAAGTATTGTACTTGTTAATAAAAAATGTTTATGTAATTTTTTAATACAATTTACTTATTTATAGTATTAATTTGTGAATCAAGTCTCACTTACTATGCAATATATTTAGTAACTGGCCTACATTTTTTACATAAAATATCTACTGTCGCATTTCACATTTTGCGCTTAATTCATTTTTATATTTTGTTTCTGTAGCCATTCATGTTGAGAAATATTTTTCACTTAAATACATTGTTTCGAATGGTATTTAAGTGTTTTAGCTGTGGGAGAAATCCTTTCTATTTTACTTGAATTTGTAACTTAAAATTTAGGAGTTGTTCCTGCTTTAGTTTTGATTTTAACTTCAAATCCTTTGACATATCGATATGCTGTTCCTCTCCTTCATTATTGGTATTTTTTCCACAAATGGAAAAGTTATTTTTTCCGTTAGAAAACTATTTAGTTTTGCAAAATATTGTACTAAGGAGTTTAAAATTATTTCATGGAACCTCGGTATGGTAAACAATAGAATATTCAATGTCTAATAGGTAGTACATATAAAGAAAAAACAGTTTTACCCTTTTCTACCGCATTATGATTTACTGCAGTTTTTTTCATGAAAAAATTTTTTGAATCACTACAATGAAAATTAATGGATATACTTAAAAAAAATACCCAACTTTGGGAAATTTAACCCGTTAGAGCTAATTAATTAATTAAAGATAATCAACTGTAAAATTAATTATAAACACTTAAAATAAATAGTCAAATCGCTTTCTCAGGTCTTCATTTACATACAAAAAAAATAAGACACCTACATTTTGACATTAACTATTTTTTCAGAGCAAAAATGACAATCTTCGCAATGCGCTGAAAACGTAGTCAGCTGAAAACGCAATTTCTGCTATAAAACTATTCGCCTTCCCAGCTAAAATACTCATCATAGAACCCGTGCTGCAGTATATCTTGTAAGAGTGGATTTAAAAAAATATTTCTGCTAAGTATCGTCAGAATACTCGTAAAAATAGTTATTCTATGTAATTTTAAAGTGATTGGTACTTATAAGTACCATCGGCAGATAAAGGGTTAATATTCTTCTATAAAATTAAAGTTAGAAAAGTATTTCAAAACAAAGTTATTATACATAAATAAAATTTTTTCATTTCCTTAATGAATGGGATGAGCTTTAGATACTTGTAACTATACAAACTTCACTGCGAACGTAAATCCATTTTGTGTATACACATCTATAATTTTCTTTTCAATTTTTTACTGTAGTACGTGGAGCACTTGGGTATGCCTTGTGGAACTCCAGGGCTCCGTGGAACACAGTTTGAAGACAAATGCTCTACGGAAAATTCTTGTAATTACGTTGCATAATTATAAAATCGCTTTCTGTGGAGGAACCATGATTTATGCTAATGTGAGTTGCTATTTAAAGTGAAGGGAAGAGTGAGAGGTAGTCGATCGTCGTAAGGCTGATACTGAAGTTAAAATGTTAGAGTTATAGTAATTGAAGCTATCGGAGTTTAAGTAAGGAGATCTTGTTCACGAAATAAGGTATTTCGTCTTGCCAGGACAAGTAGCTTTACCTTAGATCCGACAGTCAAAGATAAGAGATTGAATTAATTATTATAGTTATTTAGATTAGCTATTAAGTTGGCAGCTCCCTTCACTTAAATAACCTCTTGATATCAATTTGAAAGTCAAATAAAGGTGTCGATTTTATTATTTGCAATTTTACTGAAATTGGGAAATTCATATGATATTTTAACTTTGCATTCTGTAAAATTATGATTGCCTTGATATAAGTTAGCGTTTTAATATCGGTTTGTAGGAAATATCTTTCAATAAAAAAATAATTATAGCTTTATACAAAAGTGCTTTCACAAAACATATTTAAAAAATACGATTCCGGAAACAGCAGAAACAGTTTAACCCGTTTTTCCCCTAGTATATTGAAAAAGAAAATATAATTTAAGAAGAAAATCCTTCAAATGTTTTGAGAAACACATGATAAAAGTAAGCAGGTCTCACACTATTATTTTAAAACACCAGTTTGTTTTTTAGTTAAATCTTTTTAAATTTCTATTAAATCGCAAATTTAAATAATATGTAAAAGTAGAAAATACTACTTATTTTTCCATACAAGTTCCATTTCATCAATCTAAAACTTTATGTGAAAATTATGTTTTGAAAGCAGCATTTTTATTAATAATCACATTGTTGCTGAAACTTCTATGAAAATGAAAGCAATCAAGAACATAATATATTTGAAAACTTGAAATTGTGTTATATCTTTAATATACTATTACACCACGAGCTGAAAATAGACAATTGAGTTTACAGTTGATTTCGTATAAACTTAATTTTTTTTATTTTTTTTCACATTAAGAATGAAACTAATATAATCATCGAAGTAAGGGTATATATATAGTCAAAATTCTTCTACTAAAGATATATGGATAAACAATAAATATCAAAAATAAAAAAGAACTTAACAAAACTTAAGATATTTTTCCAAACAGGAAATAAAGGAAAATGATACCCGTACTAAAATATCAAAATATTTAACATAAAAGAATGAAAATAGATATCAGTAAATGATACTATTTTTTACCGGTTTTTAATGTATTGAATTCAAGGTACGTGCTATAAAATCTTATTACTGCTGTAAACAAAATTCCACGAATTCTCTTTTTTTTATGCGATTGTAATTTAATCCTTTTAGTTTTTCCTTTTCGTTTTTAATTGAAAACACGACATTTTTTCCGACCTGTAAATACACTGACATTGAATCTTCCATATTAAAATGGAATTCTTCTCATTAACCTCAAAAACAAAAAAAATCCTTCATTTTAATGATATCTCATTTCTTCCTTCTACACGGAAACGCAAATTTAAACATTTCTCATTATTTTTCACGCATGACTGATTCCGGTTCTTTTTTTTTAAAAAAAAAAACATCCTATTCTAAAAATAAACATCATTACTCCGGACGTATTTCATCCAATTCTATCGAATTCCCCAAACAATTTTTATTTCTTATATTAAAAATAAGTAAAGGAATTTTTCATTCGAGGAAGAATTTAAAAAAAAAAGAATACTTTATTTTCTTTTTGCATTTGGCAACAGCATATCCCCTTCCCCTTCCACTCACAAATAAATGAAAAGTCTTATGACGAGTAGCAACGCGAAACTGAATTTCTGTAACCCAATGTACATAGAAAAGTTGAATAGGACGGATAGTATTTGGGCGAAAGGCATTTAAGAGAGGGGAAAAAGAAGATGAAAAGAAAAATTTTCAGAGATAAAAGTTAAGATAAGACGTACAAAGATAGAAAAGTAAATACCTAGGGGAGACATGGTGCTAAGCAAAGGGGGATGGAATCCAATCTGAAAGGACGCAAAAAAAAATGAAATGTACGAAGAAAATAATAATGTAATCCCGAAACAATGGCCAGGGGAAGAGTGAAACTTGCATCAGGAAATAAAGTAATAAAGTAACGGCTTTTCTTGAGATAAAATATTTGTAAATGGAATTGCAGCCAGGGGTTTTTTAGTACGCAAATGTTCTTTTAATGAACAAAATTCGATTTTTCTTAAAAATGGGAATGTTTTGTGTTTTCATTCATCTTAAATATTTAGACATTATTTCAACTGAGAGGAAATATGTAATATTTTCTTTATGAAAAATATTTTTCTTCATTAAAAGAAAAGTTTGTTTTCATTATGTGTACGTTTTTGTTTACTGTTGAGAAATAGATAAAATCATTACCGAGACAAAAAAGAAATAAAGATTAACTTTTATGAAATTACAGGTTTTTATTTATAAAATGTCAAATACGTCGTAGTTTTAAATTCTGTTCCTTACAAACTTTCAAGAAGTAATGACATAGAAGAAATAGACATCAGCGATACATCTGATGAAATCTTTGTATCTTCATCAATTATTTAAACCCCTTTTTCCCATTAGCGCGGGGATCCGACCCAAGAGTACCCAAAAGAATAAATTTAATATTACGGAACTACTCATCAAAATTTTAAAAACCCGTTCATCCGGGTTTGGGAAAAAATTCCGAGATTTTTTTTAGTACGATCCCGCACGGCAAAAATTTTTATTCGGAAAACGCAAAGCAAATTTTTTACACTGACTTCATTATACTTTTTGGACGTCTCTCCCCTTTTTTCGTTAAAAACCCCTTATGTTTTTGGGAGGCCACGATTAATGGCAAAACTTTTCCAACCCAATACCAAGAAGATAAACGATCATAATATGAAAAAGGATATACTAAAAAACGATAGCGTGGCAACCCTTTGGATATACCCAAAAGTTTAAATATAGCGTGGCAACCCTTAGATATAGCGGGCAGGCTCAGAGATAGTATTGGGGAAGCATTCTAATCGATAGGGGAAAAAAGCTTAGTGTGAATTCCAGATCAAGTTTTAGCAGTCCGATAGTTTTGGGAAAGAATAGAAGCCTAAGATAAAGAAGTTGGAATCATCGTTTATAAAGATTATAGATACCATTTTCTAGGTAAAGGAACCAGAACTAAAAAAAGGTAATATTAGATATAAGAAATTTGGTTTTTATGGATTTTTTTTAAAATAAATTGAGATAAAGGATCTATTGCGGATCTGACTTGAATACAGGGTTTTAAATTTGGGCTTGACTCTCACTTTTAATTAAAATTGTCAAATTAGAATTTAAGTAATATAAGTTATTCTTAATGAAAGTTGTATTAAAAATTTAAATTTTCCCTCATCTTTTTTGATAATCCCACACCTCTAGTTTACGCGGAACCGGAAACAAATTTGAAATCCGGGGTTTTGGCAAATGTCGCAATGGCGCCCGAACGTATTTAATTCTGGGTTGGGGTAATGTAGGTGGAATTTGAGGGTTTCCTACCTGAAATGTATTTTTCGGGGTCGGGGGTTTCAGAGTTTATAGAGTGTATAGATACCAACATACAGTTACTTGGAAATTTCCGGGGTAATTTTGTCATGTGTTTTATTTAAAAAAGTCATCTCGGGGGAAGGGGGTCAAGATTGGTATTGATATTTTGGTTCGTTGTTAGTGAAAATACAGCCACGGATTTTGCGCACCCTCAAAGCTAAATTTAAAAGGAAAGGCTTTTCCCGGGGTCAAAAATAAAAAAGAACAAAGTGGGAGTTTTATGCACCCCAGCAGGGAAGAAATCAGGATGCTCCCGGATTTTGTTTTTGGATTCCCAAAAATTTTAGAGAGAATTTTAGAATTAGGGAATGTCCCAAGCAGACTTAGTGGATCATTTTATTTTAGTTCGACTCAAACCCAAACAGATCCAGGACTACGTGGGAAGTCCGAAATCCACAAAACACGATACAACTTTAGAAGTTTTGGCTAAATTGAAGAGAGATATTCTTGCAAATTACAAAGGGATCAGAACGATAATATAAAAAGACGAGGTCAAAATCCCGGGGGTTTTTTCCTAATTTTAAAAGAAAAATGGTAGAAACTGGGGAATTCGGAAATAAGGCGTAGACCAAATAACAATAGAAATGAGTTTTACGAGAATAGCCGTAAAAAATAATAGAGGGTTCGAGAGGAATGGGTTTTTGGGAAAAAATGAACAAAGTTTCCAATAACGGGCCCTTTACCGGGCCGAAATGAGCAAAAAATGATAATTTTAATAGGGGGGGGCCGTAGAAATAAGGGTTCGAGTAATTTAAAATCGAGGCGATAGGACGAAAAAGGGGACGATTAAATATTGAAAAAGGTTAATGATAAACCCCTCAAGAGGTCCCTTTTGACAAGAGAAATTAACTTTTCTCCGATATGTATAGAAACCCGTGAACTTCCCCACGTTCCTTTTTTTATTAAATAAAAATTTTTAAAAACCCTTGGGAAAACCGGAGCAGAAAAAATCATTTATATCGGAAGAAGTATATAAAAAATATTTTTTCTAAAACAAAAAAAAACCCGGAGCCCAGGAAATCAGCACAGGGCAAATCCCAAAAACGGGGGATTGTAGAATTGAAAATTGGGATCAGACAATTGAAAAAAATTTGGGTCTTTTCCCATGTTGAAAGATTTGGGAATCCCCATGTATTCTAGGTATAGATTTCATAAGTGCGTCAAGAATCGTATTAGTTTTTTAATAAAAAAATGTTGAAAATTCCAGATTCTCAAATAAAAAAAGGGTGGTTAAACCCAAATTAAAGGGGAAAAAAGTTGGATAGATTTACCTAAAAAAAAAATTGGGGAAGTAGAAAAAAAAAAACTAAAAAATTTGTTTAGTAGTTTTAAAGGGGTTATTTTCAGACAAACCAGGTCTTACTCATGTTTTATACCATAAAAATTGACACGGGAGAAACCCACCAGTAGTTTCCCAAGGGCCCCCTATAGGTATGATCGCACTAAGAAGCAATAAAAATTTTCACATACAAAAATGTTACAAGAGAAACCGATTTTCCAATTTTAGTCCCCATACGCGTCACCCGGGTTTTTATTATAAGAAAAAAAATGGGTTACCACCGGATAACCCGGAAGCATATAGATTTGCAGTGACTATAGAAAATTAAATTGATCACAAAGTAACAGGATAACCCTTTTTCCGTTTTTAGATGATTTATTAACGAAAATACCATATACAACAATAATGTCACCCTTTTATTTAAGAAGGGGTACTTTAAAAGGCAGGGAAAAACCCCCGCGTATATAGTTGGAACCCCCTTGAGAAAAGTGGCACCCCCTGCCGCGGGGTATTCGGTTTATCAGGGGCAGCTCCCCCAAATTTTTAAAAGGGAATTGACATAATCCTAAAACCGGTGATAGGGGGGTTTTAGAGTGCTTTCCTTTTTCGACGTTTTTTACGTTCCATCATTCACCCCACCATGTTGAACAAAGGGGGGTTTTTGCCGGGTTTAAAAATTTATGATTACAAAATAAAGAAAAAAAAAATTTGGGGGCATTTGTTTTGGATTAATTATTAGTAAAGAAGGAATTTCCCCATTGGCGGGAGCCAAAAGGGGTGAAACCCCCCCCCGCAACCCAAAAGGAAAGGGGCCCCAAATTTTTGGGAAACCCAAAATGGTTCGGAAAAATTTATGGGATATTTTGGGGCCACTTTTATAATCTTAAACGAAAATTTAAAAAAATTTTTTGGTTTCCAATGAAGCACAAAAGGCATTCGAAGAGGTCAAGGAGGCGGGAAAAAAAGCGCCAGTTTTAAAAAATTTCCAAAAATTTCAGGGGCCATTCGGTTTTTTTTGATGCCAGCCGATTTGGTTTAACAGTACTTAACCAACAAAAAAAGACCAGTGGTATTTGCGTCACGACACTGAACAACGCAAAAGGAATTACACAGTAACCGAAAGAGAATGTCTAGCAGTGGAAGGGCGTTGAACAAATTTAGAACATATTTAGGAATATTTTCCAATTTGGTAATAAAGATCACCCCAATTAAAGCCCAACACATGGGAAAAAATTTTGTCGGGGTAGGGGGAAATTTGGGTGGGCCCAAAGTTAGCAGAATTCAAATATAGAATAACATAGACCCCGGGGAATCAAAAAGCAGGGCCGACATTCTTTAAGGGAAACCAAAATAGAAATTTGGGGACAAAATTAATTGCCATAAACAAAGATTTTAAAATTTTTCCGGGAACAATTAATAATGAACAAAAAAACCCAAGAATTAGCCCTATATATGATATTTAGAAAACCCGGAAGATAACTCGGTTAAGCAACGATAGGGGAGAATTGGTCCCACGATTTCCCTTTAATTGAAGGATTTTATTTAAGGAAACACGCAAAAGTCATTAGGGGAAATGCGTGTATACATTCCAAAAACTTTTAAAGGGAAAGAAATTAAATTTTAGAGAATTTCAAAGTGCCAACCCTTTGCTAAAAACTTTGGGAGATTTAAAAAGTATCATTAAACCCGGGCGTTTTTATTTCCCCCACATGGGAAAATTTATTGATCAATATTTTACATGCCAAAAATGTGCCAAGTTAATAACTATAAAACGCGTTACCAGCTGGTCGATTAAATCCCCAAATTTTATCGAATTACCCCAAGAGATAGTGACGTTAGATTTGTTAGGCCCGTATCCTATATCGAGAATAAAAACGTAACCGCTATATTTTTTTAATTTAAACCCATCATTTCAGCAAAAGGGCTGAAATTATACCCCTTAAAAAGCCCCCATCTCGTATAATAGCGGATATTTTTTGATAACTTTTTTATCGCGTTATGGAGCTCCAAAAAAAATTTAAAAAGGATAATGGTCCCCAATTTATATCCGAGATTTTAAACTTAAGGAAAGATTAGGATAAGGCATGTGAAGACGTTTTATTTTCGACCACAAGCAAATCGGACTGAAAGAGTTAATCGGGGAATAGTGCAAAAAGATTAAAAATTTCGTTAATGATCAACAAGATACTTGGGGTCAATTTTTCGTGAGTTCGCTTTTCGCTTTTTCGTACGGCGGTGAATGAAACAACGGGAAAAAAAACCGGTTTAATTATTTTTTGGTCGAAAATTGATTCAACCTTTTTAAAAACTAAATTTTGATATCGGGAAAATTAAAAAATTTAAAAAATTTAAGATATACAGAAAAGCTTTTTAAAAAAGCTTTGACTAAGTAAGAAAAATTAAAAAAAGGAAAGGGGGGAAAAAAATTATAATAGACGAAAAAGACATAAATATAAAAAAATGATTGGGCTTTTTGGGAAAACACCCTGTAAGTTCAGCAGCTAACAAAGTATGCGCTAAATTTAAAACAAAAATTTGAGGGACCTTATAGAGTCTTGGTTAAGAATTTTAATAATATTGGGAAAAGGAAATTCCCGGAAAAAAATTAACAGTTAACGTAGATCAAATAAGAAATATATCGTCATAGGGAAAAGTGACGAGGTCGAATTAGGAACAGGTATCCCAAATAGTATAAGATCAAGTCAGGAAACTCGTACTTCGGAAAAAATACATCAAGGATTAAATGGGGTCACAATATGGGAAAGAAAATCTGCGGTGAAACGTGGGTTTGAGGGGAAAAAAGGGGTTGGTAACCAATCAAATCAATATAAAAAAAACAGAGAGGGGCCCATAAAACAAATCACTGGTCAGATCACCACCCATTTGGGAATGAAAATAAAACAAAAAAGGGTTTAAAAAAATAATAGAGGTATTAAAAAAATCAGGTGTGTCGGGGGGAAGGGGGACCACAAAGAAAGTGGCAAAAAAAAAGGGGAATAATAATAATAAAAGACAAATATCATCCAGTACTATTTCTAGAAGCAAGAAAAAAGGGAAAAAAAGAGAGTGCACTGAAGTTACAGATGAAGCAAGATACAGCCCAAGACCACGACGGGGGAACAGAAGAACCCCCGACCAGCCAAGGACACAGTTTGGGGAAATCAAGGAAAGGACGACAAGGGGGATTAACAAGCCTTACAACAAGAAATTCCAGTACAACCGGGGGAATGAAGAGGATGAAATTTTATCGTTTGGGAATTTAATGTGGGAGAAAACATATGAAAAACGGGGGTTTTATTGTTTCATTTTTTTTGATCTTCCAACAAGTGGTCGGAAGAATTTATTGCAAAGAAGGAAGTCTCGGGGGGTGCTTTAAAAATTATAACCCAAATCAAACACTACAATGAGTGTTCATTTAATTTTTGGGAAATTTTGACTTGTTAAAAAATTTTTTTTTGAAGAAAACATTTGTAATCACACATTTTTTTTTGTTTGGATTTTTGGAAAATTTGTGAGATGCGAAAAATTTCCTTTTTTTATTTGTTATAATAGTTTATTTTAAAAAAGTTTTTAATTGATAATATGTGTATATATATATGTTGTTGTATTTTACTTATGAGGCATCTGGTTCAGGGAAACGCGGCGTAGTCAGGGCACTAACAAAAAAACAAAGAGGTGCGGCTCATTGGGAGTTTTTGTTGAAAAACCCGATGTGGGGTGGAGATGAAAAATTTTTTGTGATATATAAATAATATATAATTTTGGGAAAATTTATTAATATTATGGAAATAGAGACTCAAAAAGTTTTCATTTCCCGGGGGACCGACCCTGAAAATCTTTTTAAAAAATATACGAATTATGCTTCAAAAAGAAGGGAGCGACAGTTCAAGCTCCATATGCAGTGTTAGATTGGGTCTGCGCACTAGAATATTTTTAAAATATTTAAGGTATAAATATTTTAAGAAATTGCATGTTAAAAGTGAGAGGGGCATAAATTAAACAGTAATTATTAATGTTCCTAGTTATTGGAGTAAAATTTATTGTCCCAGTTTTAAAATTTTAAAATTTAATATTAAAATTTAACCCCAAGATGAGTAATGAAAAAATTTAAAATCAAGATAAATTTTTGGGAAAATTTTAAAAGCTAAAATTTAAGATTAAAAATTTTAATGAAAATTAAAAATCAAGATAAATATTGGGAAAATTTAAAAAATTAAAATGAGGGTTTAAGATTAAAATTGTAATGAAAATTAAAGTCAAGATAAATATTGGAAATTATAAAGTTAAAATGAGGATTTAAAATTAAAAAATTTAAATAAAACTCAGACAGCGAAGAAATTTTAAATAAAATTTAAACCCTAATTTATTAAAAGGGGATTGAGAACCCCAAGTAAATCACGTTTTTTCTTCTTGGGGGGGTTGTGACGTTCTCGCCCTTTCGTTAACATAACCCCCATGTTCTTTTTACGGCCACGAAAGGCAAAACTTTTTCCAACCCAATACCAAGAAGATAAACGATCATAATATGTAAATGAGATATACTATAAAACGATAGCGTGGCAAGCCTAGATATAGCGTGGCAAGCTTAGATATAGCGTGGCAAGCCTAGATATAGCGCGGCAGGCTCAGAGATAGTATTGTGGAAGCATTCTGATCGATAGCGTGACAAAGCTTAGTGTGAATCTTACAGATCAAGATTTAGCAGTCCGATAGTTTTGGGAAAGAATAGAAGCCTAAGATAAAGAAGTTGGAATCATCGTTTATAAAGATTATAGATACCATTTTCTAGGTAAAGGAACCAGAACTGAAAAAGGTAATATTAGATATAAGTAATTAGATGCATAGGATTATTAATGATAATTGAGATAAAGGATCTAGTTGCGTGATCTGACTTGAATACGTGATTTAATTTGGGCTTGACTCTCACTTTAATTAAAATTGTCAAATTAGAATTTAAGTAATATAGTTATTCTTAATAAAAGTTGTATTAAGAATTATTATGTCTCATCATTTTGATAATCCCACACCTCTAGCTTACGCGGAACCGGCACGACATGGTCATCACAGGATGGCTATGTCGCACATTAAAAGATGCAGTGCATACTTTGGTTAACGGAATTGAAATCAGTCACGCGTGTACAGCGACGTTTTCGAACAGAATGGAATGAATATCGCAACTGGCTTGCCTAATAGACTTATCAGGACTCTTACAAAATGAATCACGCACTCAATTAAAAGTGTCTTCTATCACGAAAACTTGAGGACATTTTCCAGTTTGAGATACCAAAGTTCCCGTCTCTTTTAAAGTTCTTTCCCATTGGTGGATAGATTTTGATGTCGGAGGGACGACATTCCATTTTTTTTTGTACGAACACGACTATGTACACGCGTGACTGATTTAAATTCCGTTAAACCAAAGTACGCACTGCATCTTTTATTGTCGCGTCCACATCTTTAATAATGAAGTCAGTGTAACAAGTTTATCGTCTGCGATTGCCAAATAATGCTCGCATGTGAGGGCGATCGAACTACACCGAAATAATCTCGGAGAGTTTTCCAATCCATGGTTGAACAGTTCATAACATTCTGATGGGTAGTTCCATAATGATAGGCCATTACTTTTGGATACTTTTAGCCCGGACATGCTGTATTTAAAACGCAAAAGTAAACCAAATACCACCTAGATAAAAAAAATGTCTACATTTATTCTGATATAATATTACTGTGTAACATATAAAAAGTCTAAGTGGATCGCTTTAAGGAACACTTGAGTAAAATGGATAAAAAGAACTGTGTGTGTCGGCTCCGACGCACGACTAGAGTTTACCCCTTAAGTACGGTTGTTTTTGATTATATAGTAGGCAAACAGTAAATAAACAGATCTCCTATAAAACTGAAAGTATGCATACATTTTCTTTATTTCATTTACATTTTACATATTGATTCAGTAAAATAATATTAATATATAAATATATATATAATATACATCAATTATGTTACTCATAGTATATGAGTACATTGTTAAGAAGGCTAATTTACTTCACTGTTAATATCACTTTGAGTATTAGTTACATTAATACTCTCGCCGTTATTAATCACTGAGACAAGAGGCTTGTGACAACTAAAGTATGATACGTAAACATTGGTAGATACATGATTTACGAATCGTGAAAACATCGCATAAATGGTTATACCATACCTAGTCATCCCCAGTGCTCTACCAAAAACCAATTCCAAATTAAGCTCTGAATTTAAAAATTGTATTAATCTCAATCCCCTTCATCTTTATCAAAATTAGTATTGAAATAGCCGCCAAGTATGGGTGGAAGTACATGATATTGTTTCTTTAGTAGTTTAGAGTCATCTTCCGTTTATGCTAAAGCTCACAATAGTTATTATATATATATATAACAATAAAAATACTCTTAGAACAAAATAATAAAATAGATTACAAATCTTTATTAAGTACATTCATTATATAAGAAAACATTCAAAATGATAGAAACGTTTCAACATTTGGTTCTTTCAATTCTTTCTTTCCATACTTCATAAATTAAAAGAATGGTTGACAAACGGAAGAAACTTTTGTGGAAAAATAGAAACGTATCTGTTGTGTAAAATATATTATAAAGAACCAACATATTTATTATTTTATAAGAATACATTTTATAACAATAAAATAATTCTTGGGAATTGAAATTATAAAATTGATTATTAATAATTATTTTCCAATTCCTCGTGGCAACCGTTTGCTTAAAAAACGGCACTAAAACAAAAAATTTAGTTCATTCAAAGCTAAAAACAATAAAAGATCAAATGTCATTAAAAAGACAACTATTAATTGACTTTTTTAGAGTAAACATTAGGCTAAATTTTAAAATAAAGAATAACTATTAATGTTTTAAATTTCAGTTTTAAATCGTTCACTTTTTCATTAAAAGGTAAGTTCAACGAAGGTAAAGCGGCAGGGCCTAATCAGAGTATAGAAACCGGGATCTATGGTTCCGAAGCCCAGCAACATGACAATTAGTCAAATAGATCACTACTGTCTGGAGTTCTCAAGTACCTGCATTCTTTCAACAGGGATTTGGAGCATGCGCAGAACACAGCTTAACGCAATTTTATTAATGCTCGTAAAAATATCACTCCTCATATAATTTCCATAACGGGGGGATTTACATGAAAATTGATTCTTAAGGAGTAAACTCCAAAAAATTCTTAGGTAAATTCAAAATTAATGCAAATTTGGCTGTTTGCAAGTGATAAACCTAAAGACTAAGCGAGATTTTTTTAACAAATGAACGTAACAATTAACTATCCGCAAAGCTTATCCTCTATAAATGGATTTTTTTCCCGTCCAATCAAATTGGTCCTTAATGCTGGAACAGTCACTTAACCCCGTGCCCGCGAAGCTATTTTTATACCAGTCCGCTATATACTAGCTGAAAATAAAAATATCCCCTTTTAAAAAAAGGAGCTTAGAAATTAAAATCCTGTTTCGGTTCCACATATTTATGTGAATCGTTGTTTTCAACAATGAACATAATTAAATCCACAATCATATCTCTACTTAACAATAGCAATTTCGAAGATGCTATTAGATTGGGAATATCATCCTTTACACCTGACTTTGAAAAATTAGTGGATAATATGCAATACCAAAAATCGCATTAAATGTAAGTATTTCGAACTTTTTGTTACCATTTTAATGTAGGGCAGTGCTTCTCAACGTTTCAATATTCGCGACCCAATATTCTCAATCATATTTTTCATCGCCCTCCCCTCATAAAATAGCAATGTATTGAATTCAATAATACTATATTTCGACGAATAAACTACAATATCTTCATAACCTCTTGAGTTCCACCGGCGTATATAAACGTCTCACTCAGTCAAAGCGTTAATTTCCCCGGACGTATATAAATGTCTCGCTCAGTCAAAGAGTTAATTTCCCCCAGACGTATATATACGTCTTTACGAATTACGATCTTTTCTCGGCCCTGCTATCCATATAATTATTCCGAAGGCTTTGGAAGGCAATAAAAGGATCTTGATAATGTTTGCGAAGGATTTACTTATTTCAGATTATTTGTGCTCTTTTTTATTCTTCAACCCCCTCCCCCCCCCAGTACACCACATAAGCGCTCTTATGTGGAAAACGAATCTCGTAACTTAAAATCGGCAGTCAAGAGATTAATCATAAACAGTACAAATTATCAAAATAAATGCTAATTTTTGTATATAATTTTATATATGACTATCCCATGGGGTCACTGGTACTTATTAAACTTGTTCTTAACTTTGTATTGTTAAATTAATTGTAAAATACCTTGTGTAGCACTGATATATTTATAAGTGTAATATATCAGTGTAATATTTATAAGTGCAATATATCAGTGTAAATGTTTATTTTATTTTTTATTATGTCAGAATATATTTTGTTTGTTTACTTTCAATAAATTTATAATTTTTTAAATAATCTTTTGTTTTTGTCTTTTCAATATGCTCGCGCCCCCCTCGTAGAGTCGTCACGCCCTCCAAGGGGGGCACGCCCCACAGTTTGAGAAACACTGATGTAGGGTATTGTTTATGATGTTTAAAAATGATGTAAGAAAATAAAGAACATTATAAAAATCGTTATACTTTTTTAACTGCACCCACTAGCAATCAGCTGTTCCCAGAAGGGAAATATGGTTAAGAATGCCACGCCACAGAATGAACGTCACTAACGAATAACGTATGAATAATCAACGAAGTAGATGATTATATACAACAGTGAATTATTATAAATATTTGTATATGAGTGTGGACGTATTGACGTATTAATTCATGCCAATACCATATTTGCGTAGCCACTTTTACGATACTAGATTACGGGGATTTGCATTTAACAAAGTCGAGGGGTTGCATCTCAATTAGATAAGTACAAATTTTTTCTAACCCTTTATCTTGTCTTGTCTGCATATTGTGTTGTCATTTCTAGTGTTTAAAAATTAGTTAGTTAAGTGTTAAGCTAATCTAGTGATAAATAAAATTAAATCGTTCACAATTCGCTCTCACCATTTCGAGTGTAAATCAATGGCTTCTACATCCATGCTATATTCAGATTCCCTTGGGAATCAAACTAAGGAGCTTGATCTCCACCTGGACAAACACAAGAAGGAGGAATAGCGAAAAACTCATTCACACTTAACAAGATATTTTTTGTTCTTGAGCGAGTCATTATGAATCTCCGAATTTAAGGAATATTTTGAGGATTTCAGGTCATTACTCAAATATCTGAAGTTCACTGAATGCTTTTAAAGATAAATTAATACAAAAATAATGCAATGAACTTTATTTAGGATATCTTACAACGATATGAATATTTCCGTAATATTTCATTAATATGTCCTAATTTTAGATATATAGTTTTACTCAGAGATATTTGGTTCAAAATAATCTACTGCATAAAAATATGATAAGGCTATTTCAGGTATTAAGGTATCCGGCTACTTTCGGAAACGTGATTTTGCAAAAAAGTATAAATGGATACTATTTATGATATTTAGTGTCACTTAGATTAGAATACGTGTATAAAATTGTTTTAAGCATGTTATTACAATAAATAATTGTTTAAATACAATATTTTGCCAAAAAATTAACTTAGAATGACCTATTTTGAAAACATTCACCTTTTATGGAAAATGCTTCTATAATAATAATATTTTGCCCGTACATAGCTCAGAGCTCTCTCACACACATAGTACAGACCCTGATCTAAAATGTTTTAAATATATAACTTTTAGAAATGTATTTATCCCTATTTTAATACAACACAGGGGAAACATTTTAAGAAAAAAACGCCGATAATTATTTTAATTAATATTAACTCTGAAAATAATGTGAATTTTTCAAAATTCCTTGTTCAGGCCCTCTGGGGGAGTCTTTACTTTATATAAACAAACTATTAATATTATTATAGAAGCATTTTTCATAAAAGGGAAACGTTTTGAAAATAGGTCCTTCTAAATTAATTTTTTGCCAAAATTTTGCATTTAAATAATTATTTATGGTGACAATATTCTTAAAAAAAATTTATACTTGTATTCTAGTCTAAGTGACACTAAATATCATGAAATTTATCCTTTTATGCTCTTTTTTAAAATCAAGATTCTGAACATAGTCGGATACCTTAATATTCTTAAAGTAAGTCAAGTTCAAAGACCCATTGCTATTATTTCCAACCCCATTCTAATCATTTTATTTCACACCAACTCCACACGCAACACGTACTCATTTCATTTTCGGTTAGAAAATCAATGCTTGAGCCTAGCAATCCAACTCTAATCGATTTTTATATTTCAGGTAAGTAAAACGACATAAAGTTCTCCACATGTATATATATATATATATATATATATATATATAGCCTAGTTCGTAGAAAAGCCGTGATAAATGGGTATAGGGGACACTGGCCTTTTAATAGTATCCCGTTGAAGGGGGCGGTACCTTTGACGATAGAGAAATTCAGGTGACCAAAACCTCCCCTTTCTAGTTCAATGACTTCGAACTATTGATCGCCCCAATGTCTTCTTGGGATTTCATTTTATTTCAAATCGATAGAGCATTCGCCGCCAGCAGCCCGCATTGGGTGAGGAGAGGAATTTAGTGACGGAATTTCAAATATTTACCTACGTAAAATGCGAAATGCAAAGCAGAGAGGCTCTTCGGGGGATAGTAAATTAAATTATGAAAGTGTATTAAATAAAACTACGTAAGAAAATACGGGTTCGGTGCTTTGTTTGAACAGTAAATAAAAAAGGATACTTTTTGTCACGATTTAAAGGGAAAAAATGTTTTGTTAATCACTCAACGTTTAATCTTGTTTTTATTTATTAATTGAAATGTTTTAATTGAGTGATAATAAATTAAAATACATGTACTATAAATAACGGTAGAATTAACTGATAATGAAATTCTAAAGAAATGGGAATTTAAAAAGTTAGTATGTTTTTTTTAATCTGAAACTTTTTTGTTTTGATTTTTAATGAAATATGTGAAAAAAAGAGTTTGTCGCAGTCCTTCGGTCATTTGTGGATTTAGACTAGTTATATATATATTCCCAAAGTGGTCTATATATCAACCCCTAGGGGTCTGTGATGACCTGTAAGGAGTACACGTCAGTGAAAAATAGTTTATGGGTCCATGAGGCGTAAAGGGGGAGGGTCTGAGATAGTGTCCTCATTAAAGCAGATCGTGAATTTAATTTTAACCCTTAACTTCCCAATTTTTTAAATTTCTATGAAAAAATTATATCAGCTAGTTCTCAAGTAATAATAAAAGGGGAAAATATATATATAAAAAATTAAGCTGTTTTAAATTGAATTTCAGTCATTTTTTTTGTTTGTTGCAGAAGTACAACATTGCGCAATAGTGCTGTAAATTACAAAACTTTTTCTTATATGAGGATTTTATTATTCAGTGTTATAAATTGCTTTAGCCTTACATACAATGAAAATTTTTAAAGCATTTATTGATTTTGTTGTAACAAAGTCCTATTTTACACTTTTTGCACTCCAAATGCATAGTTTCTCTTGGGAGCGTGTCATCTCCATGGAATTTTAATACTTTTCATTCAATGAAATGTTTTGATTTTTCCATAAAAAATTCTTTGACAATGTTTTATTATTCTTAAAAGTTAAATTTAAAAAATGTTCTCTGACTGAAATGTTTCTATCTAATTTATTATCATCATCGGATTTTTTTTATATTCAGAATTGTATTTTGTGAACCAATACTATTTTCACAGTCGCTATCCGAATCTTCATTAGATGACACACAATCAGGTAAAAATTAACATCATCATCAGAATATTCAAGACCATCCTCACTTAATTCGTCCGAGTTATTCATATATCTATCAATTTCATCTTGAGTTAGTATACGGTTTTTGACCATGTGAAAATGGTAACCAAAGACCAATGTTGCAGACCTGCAACATATAATTAAAATCAAATTTCATTCAAACTTTTTCCATTAGAAAATCAAAAATTACTTTTAAATGAACATAAAATGATTAAATTTCTTACCTGGTAATTTATTTCGTCAATAAACAAGAGGAAGCATAGAATATAATGGGTTTTTTATAGCAAAAACACATTTCTTAAGGCATCAGAGATTTTTATAATTGCTGTGATTTCTGGAAAAAATGGGCTTCCATCTAGACAAAATTAGCATGTATTTCGTTGCAGTAATCTTTTTTCTCAGATAAGTGATTTGTAGGTAATTAAAAATATGAGTCTGTTAAATTAAAATAAATCATATGTTGTAGAAATGCAACAGTGGGAAGTTAGGGTTAAAAGAAAATGTAATTAAGTGGAAACCAGATTTACCTATTGAATACGTCTATTTACTAAATTTAATGAAGTTAATTTACAGTTACAAGGTGACAGCATATATTGTATTAAAACAAAGACCATCATATCAGCGTTTCTTGCTAGAATTAAGCTAAAGGAGTGTGACATTGGACGTCGTTTCTTAGTTTCTCATTTTGTCACAGACACTCTACTATGAAGATGATGCTTTAACCTACGTTCAACATTTAAATGCCCTCTATTTAGATTTTGAAAGTAGATCTTGAAAATGTTTTGTCTATGGTAATACTACAGTGGAAAAAAGGAAGAAAAAAATTATAGGTTACTACTAATTAATCTCATTACAGATTTAGGGTTAGACCTCGCAAGATTGTTGCCATACGTTGAAAATTTGTTATTCACGCACAAAATTCTCCTATTAAAACATTTTTTGCTGCTCAGATGTTTTGTTTGGCAGTTATTTTTGCATTAATTACATTTTAGTTTAATTAACAAGCGTTTCTTAAATTTTATAAACCCAATACTTCACTACAGTTAGGAATGAATTTAAATCTTTTAAAGTAAACAGTAGAGCCAGCTGTTAAAAATAAATTTAAATTGATAAATTTGTAAAAATTCAATATTCGGTAAGCAGTCCGAAACCAAAAATCATAGCAAGGGTCTATGAACAAAAAAGTTTGGGAACCTCTGATTTAGATTGAAATAATCAAGAGATGTTTTAATAAAATAATCAACACCTTTATTTTACGTATCAGTTTACTATCAAATCTTGGCTTTAATAAAGAGAATGGTCAATTTAATTACAAACATAGATATCTATTACAATTAATTCAAACACTTTGACAATTAATTCTCTGTCCATTGGAATATCCAATCACCTTCCTAGCTTCAATATTGTAACTCTAACACTCTTTCAGTATCAGCCTGACAACGATCAACTCCCTATTTGCATAAATCACGGTTACTCCATGGAAAGCAATTTTATAATTATGCAACAGTTAAGAAGCATTTTTCCCAAGAGAATTATTGTAGGAATCTCAAATAAGACCAATTACGAGTTGTGATAAACATATTAAAAATTATCTAAATTATTTAAGTTACGTTCTCTAATCCTTTTAAGTCGAAAAATGAACGTAAAAATGGTCAAGAATAATTTACAATTTGTACTTATAATTAGAAGCATGTTTTACATTAATTTTTACATAAATTTGCATTACTGTTTTATTTAAAAAAGAAGAAAAAATTATGAAATTTGAGGATATATAATGTAAAGAAAATAATAATTGATCATACCGAAATTTTTTAACTAAGTTATAAGCAAAAAATAAAACAACTATTTAGCATAAGAAGACTCTATACGTTCAATAACATATAACAGAAAAAATTTCCCTACAAATAAGTAACTTTTTTATTCGGAGAAATGAAAAATCGTTGTAAATTACAATTTCCTATTAAAAATGTTTTAGTATTTCAAAATTTCTAAGAACATATAATGTTCTAAGTGTATTGCTATTTTCCCTTAACTTTTGGCAGCATTAAATAAATTCGAATATCTTTTCCAACTGAAGCAGACTTTCACAAACTTCGAATTTCTTTAGAAAAGTCTGATTTATAAATTAAAAATGAGCTCAGAACTTTAGAATTGGAATGAAGTATTTTATAATCATGAAATTGTTCCCTCAATTTGTCTCCCTTGATGATATAAATAATAGCTCTGCTACTTCTAGAGTTATTTTAATCACATTTACTTCCCTGTTCATTAGTAGTGTTAATTGAGATTCTTAATTAATGCAAACCAAGAAGATATGCATTCTTAAACTTGCATTTAGGAAATGAATCTCCGTTCCTGTTTATTTAGTTTAGACTGCTTCATTAGAAATTAGAATGAAGTTCTCAAGAGAGTTAGGTGTTAATAACTCTAGATTTGCAGTTACGTTTGTTAGATGATTAAAAATTAATGACGAAAATATTAATTTTATTTTATTAAAAAAAAGAATATTTTTAAATCAAACCGTGATTAATAACATAGACATGAACTTTAAAAATTGATAAGAACATAATGCGAGTTCTTAGAACTATTATACTTGTTTTTATAATACAGTACAATAATAATCATTTAACTAGATAAAGAAAAATTAGAGTGAATAGCTAATATATATTAATTTTAAAATAAATACATATATGAAATAGTTTAATTTAACATTTACTTAAAACTCATCCTTTGTTTATTTTTATCTGAATCGTAATTACGAATAGCGTTCTTTAAAACGCAAGTCTTCTTTTTTCAATAAAGGATTAAAACATAAATTTGACGGATTTATTCGTGACTCCTCCTTACAAAAATTAAACCTCGAATTTTAACATTGATTTTTAACAGTTTTATTCGTGATTTCCAGAGAAAAAATATCTTAGTAACTTATACGTGCCTTACTGAGCGGTTGAAGCTTTTCCCTAAAATATTTACGTAATTTCGGAAAATAGCTACTATTTCCCTTCACTTGAACATATGATTGCACTTTTTCTATTACATCTTTCCCTGTTTCCTTGTATTTGAATATGGAAAAGGGAACATTCTCTTTCTTGCTTCCTGGCTCTTGAGAATAGAAAGTTCTCAATTTTCTCATCTGATGTTAAAATTAACAAACTAAATGATTATCTCCTCTATATACAGATTTTTCAATTACCATGATTACAGCATCTCGATTCTCACAGATTGAAGGACCTTTACATTATGTTAAGTTTGTACGATAGTCACCCACAGAGAAGAAAGAGAAATATATATATGAGTATAATTTTAAGTAAATATGAAGTTAAGTTATTACACACACACAAATATATATATATATATATATATAACATGTTTTGAGCCAAAATCAAACTTAATTTTAAAAAGGATCTTTATTTGATGAAATCTATACAAACTCTGACCCTGAGAGGAGAGAAAAAAAAACGCCACATGAAAACTAAGTGGGATAACACTTAAAACACAGGTGCGTAAGTATCGCTGATTTTATGAGTATACTTGAAAGTTAATGCTGACATACAGGGCTATTAAATATAACGGTCTGGAATTAAACATGTTTATTGGCTAGGCCATATGTTCCGAAGAAATAAATGGGTGATTAGTTTGATACTTGAAGAAATAATGAAAAAAATAAGTGCTGGATAGGGAATTTAATTTTATAATCTAATTTAATTATCCTTACATATATATATAAGAGAGAGAGAGAGAGAGAGAAATAAAAAGAAGAGATGTGAGAAAGTAAGAATAAATTAGACGTTGTAACGCACGCTATATTTCCCAGAATGGAATATAGATGTCGTCACGCTATGGACACATGAGTATCGGTAGTGAACTGTTAGCTCCCTATTTGTAACATTAGAGAGATCCCGGATCTCAACCAGCTAGGATCTCCCACCTCACCGTCTAATCCTGGACTGTATTTAACTAAAATTTAATGTAAGTTGCTTCTCTAAACGTTTAGTTCTATTTGTCTTGTAAAGTCTTGTATAACCAATAATTTTGCAATGGTGATATTTGTAGTTTATTTAATTTATCATCCCCAACCAAGGTTTTGTTCATTACTTTCAACCCAGTCAAAACAAATCACCGTCTTAGTGTTAATTATCAGTTATTATAAGCAGTGAAAATTGTTATTAAAAGTTCTTACAGTCAAAACAATATATATAAAAAAATTTCAAATGAGGAATGAGTATAGAAAAGAAAAGAAATATTTTTGGGCATGATTATAGATTAATATAAAAAAAAATTGTAAACTAGCTGCATTATTCAATTCCTACTCTATTAGCTCACATTCTCTATATATTTATTTATTTATTTATCTTAGTGGAATTTTCAATCGTTAATAAAATATATTTTAAAGCGCTCAATTGAGCTGAAATTTTATATACATGATTATTTTGGTTACAATACAGAAATTTTAATTATAATAAATAAAAATTAATTGATTAATATTATTTAATGAATTCATGCTGCCACGTTGGATTTTTGGCGTCTTGTGTGTGTGTGTGTGTGTGTGTGTGTGTGTGTGTGTGTGTGTGTGTGTGTGTGTGTGTGTGTGTGTGTGTGGGGTTGTGTGTGTGTGTGTGTGTGTGTGTGTGTGTGTGTGTGTGTGTGTGTGTGTGTGTGTGTGTGTGTGTGTGTGGTGTGTGTGTGTGTCAAAACTTGAAAAGGTTCTTTTCTGACGCTTTAAAGCATTCAGTTAAACTGAAATTTTATGTACACAATTGTTTTGGATGACAATACGATACTTTAATGATAGTGAATAAAAATTAATTACCACTTTATGTTGTTATTCTGTCATATGTTTATACATATTTATATTAATTGTAACTATTTAATAAAAAGTAGCTAAAAAATAAAAAAAAAATTTGTTGATCTAAGTAGGAATTGACTTAATTTTTTTATATTACTTTATAACAGAGTTACTATTATAACAGTGTTTCTCCAATGTTTCCTATTTCTAATTTTATTCAACAATAGCAGCCCTATAAGGAATTGTTGTTTTATTTTACTACGACATTTGATGACTAAAGCCTTTTGTAGTTGAAAAGAGACAAAGGGAATTCACAGAAACGCAATAACAATTTCACATTTCGAAAATATTGATATACTGTTTGAAAACACAGAATTTCTTGAAATGGATTTATGAATCCATGTCTTTATGAGAATTCTATTCCTGGCTGTCTAAATAATGCATCTCCTAAGTAATTCCCAACTCCTTTGTTTGCAGAAGAATGTTTAAGGCTATTTTGAAGGAATTGAGCAAATAGTACTCTCTGTTTGCATTTGAACAAAGTTTCAGGAAAAACTAATTCGTGTCAACAAGTTTCCGTATATGAAGCTCAATGGGGATTGGGGATTAAAAATCGCTTGAATATTTGATTAAAATGGAATCAAAATACCATGGGTAGAGAGTCTGTTAGCTCATTTAAAATTAATTGATTATTTCATTATTTAAAGTCACATGCATTGGTAACTATGTTCTGTTATCTTGAGAATACACTGATAAAAAAAATAGCAGAGTAACGTTAAGTACATAATTCATTTCCGTTAATTTTCTTGTTTTCTTAAACATTACAAGTCAAACACATACATATATATGTTGCTTCAATTTTTAATGATTTAACTATGCTTCCATAAATCAAATATTGGACAAATATTTGTAATTTTGATTGTAAAAATAGATCAAGAAGTACCGTAAAATCCGGCTTATAACGCGCACTTTGAACACAAAAAATATCAAAATCTAAGGGTGCGTGTTATACGCCGGGTATAAAAGTGAGAACTTTAAAAATAAAAATAAAGATGAACGTAGAAGAAATTAGACTTCGACATAGATCGAAATACTGTTTATTTAAAAGAAATGACATTCCTTATCAATTTAAAGGCTTGTAGTTAGTTCTTGAAGTACTTCTTAAGTTTGGAATAATGCCTCAAAATAAATGACTTCAAAACAACAGCATTGTGCACGTACATTTCGGGTTTCTTCGTATAAAAAAGGGTGCTCGTTATACGACGAATATACCTAAAAATTAAAAATTACAACTGGAAAGTATAGGTGCGCATTTTACGGTGGTGCGTGTTGTACGCCGGATTTACGGTATATAATGATTAAATAATAAATAAATTTTTGTTTTGTTTTAACCTTGGATACTTAAAATACAATTTAAATAAGAGTGCTTATAACTTAGAATAGTTGTAAAAGTTTTTTTTTTTTTTGTCAATTTTAAAAAATTAGATGTTATCGCGCGAAATATTTGATATTCCCTTAAATGAAAGAAGTTTTTTCACAAGGTGAAACCATAAGTAAATCAACCTGACTATTAATGAATAAGATAAAAAATTTTCTGAGTTCAATCGAGACTCCCATATTTGAATTAACTACTAAAAGAACTATACGATAGCACTAAGAAAAAGCTTACGTCAGGGAAATGGTAAATGATAAATGCAATGCAATTTTCTCTGCTACTGCAGTTGCATTTTCTGTGAGATTTATGCTTTAGCCATTACGCTGTGATGGGACTATATGTTACTCACTATTCTACTGCCCACGAACTAAATGCGTTTATTATGTTACCCCATGCTCTTCATATACATACATATTTTGCTATAATTTTATCTTTGGATTCGAGAATACATTCCGTATACCATGTGCGTCTAAACAATGACAATTTGAGGGCCATATTGCGAGAAAAAAATTTGCTGGGCCACACATACAATATTTTTTCAACAAATTGAAATAAAAACAAGTAATATAAAAAAAATTACGTCAATTCCTACTTAGATCAACAAAGAAAAATTTTATTTTAGCTACTTTTTATTAAATAGTTACAATTAATATAAATATGTATATACATAGGACAGAATCATAACATTAAGTGGTAATTAAGTTATATTAATTATCATTAATTTATTGTATTTTCATCCAAAATAATCGTAAATATAAAATTTCAGTTCAACTAAATGCTTTAAAACGTGAGAATTTTTTTTTTTTGGAAGTTTTGATCCAAGTCGCTAAAGGTGAAACCAACGTGGCTGTATCTGTAATTCTTTAAATAATTAGTTTCAGTCAATTAATTTTAATTAATTATAATTAAATAATCGTATTTTTACGCAAAACAATAGTGTATAGAAAACTCCAGCTCAAACGAGCATTTTAAAATGTGAGAAAAAAAACCTTTTCAAGTTTTGACACATACACACACACAAGTAGCCAAAATGGTCGCTCAGTCCCCAAAAATTATGCTAATGGGGCTGTATTTGTAATTCTTTGAATAATTAGTTTTAATCAATTAATTTTTATTAATTTTAATTAAATTATTGTATTGTCCTCCAAAATAATCATGTATATAAAATTTCAACTCAATTGAGAGCTTAAAAATGTATTTTATTAAGGATTGAAAATTCCACGAAGATAAATAAATAAATAAATATTTAGAGAGTGTGAGCTAATAGTAGGAATTGAATTAACTGTATGTAGTTTTATTAAAATAAATTAACTTCTTTTATAATAATTTTTTCTTAATTTGGATTAGATATGTATAGGTACATATTTATTTTAAAGTTGTAAAAGTTTCGTTTCACTTAGTTTGGATTTCATAAAGGTGGAAAAAATACAAATTAATGATATGGATGAGAGAGTTTGATTTTGTTGAACAAGAAAATCGATATCGGGTTCAGTAGACGAGGTTATAATTCTTAATACATTTTCAAGAAGTTTGACAGGGATCTTTGTTCTATTTTTGTTTTTTGTATGCTTTATTCTCGAAAATAATTGTTCACAAATATAGGTACTGCCAAAAGATGAAAATATTAATAAAGCATGATTGTAAAATTAAGATATTTATCGTGGGTAGTTAATCTTTATAAAACTCCGGTAAAGGAACATTCCCAAATGTTTCTTTCAGTTGAATGTCCCTTTGCAGTTTCAATGCATTCTATTTGAAGATTTGAAAGCAATTTATTTCTAGAGGAAATGGGGTAGAAAGTATGTTCAAATACACTCTTCATTTTTCTAAAGTCTTGAAAGCTACTTTCAAACTCTTGAATTAAATCAAAAATTAATGTAACATATTTTGCGCAACTCACAGGTTTATGTGCAGCCAAAGCACTGAAATGTGTCAAAATTTTACTTTTATTTGATTGCATCAAAATTTCAAATTTCTTTCAAACGCTGTTATTGTTTGGTACATATTATTAATAAATTGATTTTTCCTCGAAGTCTCAAATTTAAATTATTCTAATGATCTGTTAAGTCTACTAAAAAATACTAAATCTAAAACCCAATTTTCGTCTTTAAATTCAATCGCAGGTTTCTTTTTTGTTTCCTTGAATATTTTTATTTCAGTTCTCTAATCGTAAAATCTTTTGAGCATTTTCCTCTTACTGAGTTATCTTACTTCTGTATAATAAATAACATCTGCAAATACAGTGCCCTTTAACTTAAGAAATTCTTGAAATTGTCCATGATTTCCGTCCTTTTGCTCTTATAAAGTTAATTATTTTTGTAACAACGTTTAATACACTTTTCTTTTTTAAAATTTGTCCACAAAAATTGCCAAGATGTACAATGCAATAATAAGATGTTTTATTTAAATTTTTACTTCAAAATAAATGACAACGAATCGATTATGTATAAAAAATATTGCAAACATTCATTTTTTTAATAAAAATGTTTAAATTTAAATCTTTTCTTTATTTGCGTTTCGGCCGCATTTTAAAAGATTTTGGGCGGCATTTTAGACAAGCATGCCGTATACGATTATATAAATCACTTATTCACAAACTGTGGGGCGTGCCCCCTAGGAAGGCGTGATCATCCTAAGGGGGGACGAGCATATCAAAAATTCGAAAATAAAAGATTATTTTAAAAAAATTATTAATTTACTAGAAAGAAGTAAAACAAAATACATTCTGACACAATAAACAAATAAAATACACGTTGAGTGTTTGATTGCAACCTGTTCCAATTTATAAACTAGAAAGGAAAAGTAACAATACTTTTCCTCTATTACTTAAAAAGTAACTTACTTAAGGTATCTATTACTTAAATTTAATATATGCAACACTTAATACTTATCCAGAGAATTTGTACGTTCATAATTAAGGTCGTACTGAAACTTTTACGCCAAAGTACACTATTATTATTTCATTCAATGCTTTGTTATTGTATGGGGCGGGGGCCGAGGAATATTTTGATTGAAAATTGGGTCGCAAATACCGAAAGTTTGAGAAGCACAGATAAATGGATTACTCTTCTGTATAGGAAGCAAATAACTATTAAATCTAAATCAGTTTCTTAAAGTCAAATTTACTAATTTAAGATGAGATAATTTACATGAGAGTAATGCGAAACATCTGAAAAGAGCTAACGTAAAAAATTTCTACGTCCTTAAGGTATCCGACTACGTTCGGAACCGTGATTTTGCAAAAGCACGTAAATGGATAATATTTATGGTATTTAGTGTCACTTAGATTAGAATACATGTATACAATTGTTTTAAGGACATTATGACAAAAAAAATTATTTAAATACAATATTTTGGCAAAAAATTAACTTAGAATAACCTTTTTTCCAAATGTTCTCCTTTTGTGAAAAATGCTTCTATTATATTAATATTTTGCCTGTATATAGCTCAGACCTCTGTACAGAGGCTCAACTAGAATTTTTGAAATGCATAACTCAGAAGTGGGTTTATCCATGTTTTACGAAAACAGAAGGGAGAAATTTTAAGAAAATGCGCCGATAATTATTTCAAATGGTTGTAACTCAGAAAATAATTTTATTTTTTCAAAAATCATAGTTGAGCCTCTGTACAGAGGTCTGAGCTATATACAGGCTATATACAAAATATTAACGCAATAGAAGCATTTTTCTCAAAAAGAGAACATTTGGAAAAAAGGTTATTCTAAGTTAAATTTTGCCAAAATATTGTATTTAAGTAATGTTTTTTGTCATAATGTCGTTAAAACAATTGTATACATGTATTCTAATCTAAGTGACACTAAATATCATAAAAATTATCCATTTATGCGCTTTTTTAAAATCATGGTTCTGAACGTAGTCGGATACCTTAATTGTTCAAAATCAGACTTTATGATCGCATTTTTAATTTTATTCATGTTTAAAACTAAATCCATTACTTTTCTCGCTTTGAAGAGAAATTTAACGCCTCCAGCTAAAGCAGTAATCTTCCAAGTGGGGTACGTAGAGTGATACTTGGAGTACACTCAAGAAGTAAGCTCATGACGTATCTTTGTTTTAGGCTACGCAATCAAATCAATTGGGAGACCACTGAGCTAAAGTATCTTATTCTCTCTGTGGATACCTATGCCACGCTAACAAGTAGCTCTAGAACCAAAGCAAATTACAACTTATTTAAATTTTTAACATTATTTATTAAATTAGTATACCTTCCAAATAATGAATATATAAATAAAGAAGAAGTAAATGAATACATAAATAAAGCAAATACAAGGTTCAAAGACAGTTGATTTTTTTTATTTTGTGCTGACATTATGTTTCCTAGAAAATTACTCTTTAAATTTATATAATGTTATTTTTAAAAATTTTTCTTCTTTAAGTTCATATTATTTTACGTAAATAATATTTTTATTGATTAAACTCAAAGTAAAATATTTATAGTAAAATACTCTTAAGAAAACCTGAGCATTCATATTAAATAAAATTAAATGTATATAATTAATATTTAGTAAAATATCTCTCAGGCTCATTTTTAATATATTTCAATATTTGAAACATGTGAAAAATGAGATTTTGGAAGAATTAATATATTGAATTTTATCGTTAGCGGTTGTCGTTTTATCTTTAGAATTTGAAGAAGTTTCGTTTAAAAGTAGCATTAAAAGCTTAGAACAACTCAAATATAGAAATTACTTCAAAATTTCATATTTCAGGTCTAGAAGTGACAGTTTATTTATTATACCTGAATTTAAATTTAAACTCTAGTGCTTGTGCAATATTGCAGAAACCGCTCAAGCCAAAAGTGGGAAATATTTCCAAGAAAACATGGTCCTTAAATTTATTCCAAATATTGATCAGAAATGTGTACACTTCATTCTGGAGTACGTAAATTAATAACACTTTTCGTATCAATCTTGCGAACGTCAGCGGGAAATCTTTTCATGAATATTTATTGCTCATGAATTAAGTAAAGGAGAAGAGACTGGCGTAGAATAATTTTAAACTTTAAGCACAGAACTGTGCATGGACAAATAACATCTAGAAGTGTAATTCGTGTGTTAGTGGAACTGCGAACAGGCAAAAGTTACTACGACTCTACACTTTTAGAGCCCATATTCATGGATCATTCTGACACTATCTGGAAATAATTGAGCGCTTGCTTTTATGAAAAGGGAGGAAGTCCAGGTGTTGGATGCTGTCGGAAAGAATGATTAATATCTTATCCAACAGAGGGCGAATTCTCTTCCGTAATAAAACTGATCAACTCTACGCAATTTATCTAATTTCTGTTCGGTACCACCACCGCAGCTGCTACTTTGTTGAATTTTCAGGAGGCATTAAAAATGTGTGTGAAATTATGCTGACAGTTTCGTCAGAGATGGAACAAATTTGACGAGTTAAGAAACAGCATTATAAATGACACTCTGTTGTTATATAATAATGGATGAAACTGTACTTCTTCTCAAGTGTTGGAATATTAATTTTGTTTTATGATAGGTAGCAACAGGTTGTGGGATTCGCTTCCATTTATTTTTATTTTTACCTGTTTGATGGTGTTATTCATGATTTCAATGGATTTAAAATCATAAAGCAGACGATATATTTTCTATTCTATTTCTAGAATCTTCTATCGACATTCTATTTCTTAGAATGCTTGTTTCATTGGTGTGGAAATGCTAAAAATCTCTCCTCATTAAAAATCTTATTTTCTTTTGCAGAATTTTTCAATTCTTACTATTAGCTTACAATCTCCCTATATAAACCCTGTTCAAATTTTCAATCGTTAATAAAATACATTTTAAAGTGCTCAATTGAGCTGAAATTTTATATACACGATTATTTTGGATGACAATAGGGTAATTTAATTGTAATTATTAAAAATTAATTGATTGAAACTAATGATTCAAAGAATTACAGATACAGCCACGTTGGCAACATTTTTGGCGGCCTAGCGATTATTTTGGTGACTTGTGTCAAGACTTTAAAAGGTTTTTTCTCACATTTTAAAGCGCTCATTGAGCTGAAATTTTTTATACACGATTGTTTTGGGTGGCAATACGATGATTTAATTATAATTAATTACAATTAATTGACTTAAACTAATTATTTAAAGAATTACAGATACAGTCACGTTGACTTCATTTTTAGCTACTTGGCTCAAAACTTTAAAAGATTTTTTTTCTCACTTTTTAAAGCATTCATTTGAACTGAAATTTTATTTACGCGGTTGTTTTGGATAATAAAACTATACTTTACTGATAATTAATAAAAATTAATTGCCACTTAGTATTGTGATTCTGATTGCATATGTAAAAATATGATACGTTTATACATATTTATATTAATTGTAACTATTAAATAAAAAGTAGCTAAAATAAAATTTTTCTTTGTTGACCTAAATAGGAATTAACTTAATTTTTTTACATTACTTATTGGTATTATAATTCTAGTTTTATGATTATTACCTTTAGTATAAATGGAATCTTATTCTTAAATTATTTTCTTTTCCTTGCAGCCCAGAGGTACAGGCAAATATAGGGGAAGATTGGCTGGCCTTCAAACTGTGCTTAACCTTACAATCTTAGTTCCTAAGGCTTAGTGTTTGCTATTATATTTCTAAGGATATCTTATTTTTGATCTATACACTGACTTGTACTGTATATTTATATTTATTGCTTTGCTTTATTAAATTTATGGCAATTTAGTATATTATATACTCTCTCTCTCTCTCTCTATGTATATATAAATATAAAAGCTCTGGATTTAGAAGAAAACAGTGTTACTAATTGGGAATTTTTACATCATACTTGAAAATTTTCTTAGGAATTCCATTTAGTCGAAATGAAAAAATAAAAATACAAAAATAAGACATCAAAACATGACACGCAAATTAATTATAGTATAGTTTCGATATGATATTATAACAGATGATTGTTCTTTGGACTGTCTGATCATTCTAACAAATAGATCAATAACCATACATATACACAAATCATTTAAATTTTTTTATGGAAAGGTGTTCGTAAATTCTTTCCGCGAATATAGAAATGTACATTGAAAATAAATAATAGTTTTTTTTAGACATACGTATATATAAGAAGTGAAGAAAATCAAATTTCAGAATAATTAATTTTTTTCTACATTTGTTATTAATCTTAGAGGAAAAGTATGAGAATCGCAACAATTTTATACTTGTAATTTTTGGTTTTTCTGTTTTTAAGTACTTTGTAGCTTTAAAACGCATCCTTGAAATTATATTCTAAAATATCATAAATATCTAACAGCACACAAATATTTAATACATCGTTTAAACTTTAAAATATTTTTGCATATTAATCCAATGAACTTTATACATATGAATGATATATTCACAAACAATGTGAAAAAATATTTTGCATGCATCAGTAATGATTTATTTATTTCAAATAAAAACCACTAACTAAATGGAAAATTTTTTCAAACTCTACTATCATAAAAGAAGTTTAAAAAGTGATTTCAGATTATGCATTTTAACACTTTTCCTTGAACATAAATATTCAAAATGAAGAACTTCCCAAAAGAGATTTAAATTAGAAAATACCTCCTATATCATCTGGAACTCCTTTTGCCTGAAACAGTGCAGCAATTTGACTCGACATTTATTCAAAAAGTCGTCAAAAGTCCCTCAAAGGAACATGGCTCGTTGCCATGATAGTGATTCAAAATGCCGCTGTTGTAAGATTTGTGCACTAAATAACCTTTCAATCATATCCCGTAGAATTCGTGTATGGAAATCTGTGGCCAAATTATTTGTTGGAACTATCCAAAATGGTACCCAAATCATCACAAACAACTTTGGCCCAGTGACATAGTACATTGTCATTCTGAGAATTTCCATCGTTGTTTCAGTCCATGAAGTCCATGAAGGGATGCAAATGGTCTTCAAGTAGTTGAATAGAACCATTTCCAGTCAATTGTTTCAATTTGACTATAGGTACCAGTCTGTATTATATTAAGCTAGCTTTGACGCCATTATGTGGATCCACCAATACTTTATTGCTAACTTGCGCTCATAGGCGTGTAGAGTCTGCGTCACACTCGAATTCTACCATCAATTCTTCGCAATGGGCTGAATTAATGACGATCACATGATAAAGACAAACACGTGTTCGCCATTAAATTCAAAACACACATTAAATTAATTGTTCTTGTTGTTCCATTTGTAAAACTTAGATAAACTTTCAAGTTTCATAATTGGGAAATTACATTCAAATGTTATAAAAAAAACTTTCTTCAAAAGATTTTAAAATTTAAAAAAAAAATCTTATTTTATACCGATACTTTTAAATAAATTGTATTTTTTTCTACCTTTGTGCGTTACTGTTGTAGAAAAATTTGTACTGTTTAAAAGAAAGTTTCCGAAAAGATCAAACATTGGCAACAATTAAGTACATGAACTGATTAACTGGAAACACGTGATTGTTTTTATCGTCTGACTAGGACGTCACATGAGTTTGTGAACTGATTGGCTAAAAACACGTGGTTATTATTATCATGTGACTAAATGACGTTACTTGAATTGAGCCTTATGGAATCATCGGGACTCATCTGATCAAGCAACATTTCTTCAGTCATCTATGGTCCAAAGGATATTTTCAGGAATTCAGAATAGACTCTGAGGTTTATTTCGTGTTATTACTTATTACACCGTTTTCATGATATGTCTGTAGTACAATTCACTTTGATTATTGCTGTTATTTTACGCACACATGCTTGTCTAATACACTGACTATATACTCTACGTAGATATCCCTCGTCTCGGTCATTAAGTAGACGCGGTCGACCACTGCGTTGTCCACAATGGCAGAAAGTGGCTGAAATTATATATTCTCACCACTCTCTTGACATTGTAGGTATAATATTCAATTCCTTAAAACCGATTTCTGAAATAAAATTATCAATACATTTAGCTCCAACCAGCGTTTCAAACTATACAACATTAATCACGTTAGGAAACTCGAATACAAATTAATGACCTAACAATGCACAATTTTTTACGCGATGCTACTGCCATCTGAATATTTTTATATTGTTATTTCATACTTTTGGCAGTCCAATGTGCAAAATATTAATGAAATACTTTAGGCAAAATGAAATTTAAACTTATTACTGTCTATATAAAAAATGTTTTCTAACAAGATAAATAAATCAAAATACATATTTCACTACGTTTTCAATTAATGGAATGCTTTTTTATTAAATGTATTGTGTGCGTAAGTGTGGATAAATATTTTTTCTTTCCAATTAATTTCCAGTAACGTATTAACTCAAAAACGATTCACTCAAACGATGTTCATTATAACTGCGATGTCTCATTCTTATTTTCTTGGAAACAATAAGAATTTTCCTTTTTTTTAAACCTCTTTATACATACGAATACAGTTATGTTTAAAGTAAGAAAATTGTTTATTCCACTTTTTCCTTGAGAACTTCATTGAGATGACAATAACATTTATCTGATAGATTAGCTATACTTAATTCTTTCTAAGACCATGGTAAGTATACTTACCACCAATTGCATTAATGTTTAAATGTCCATAATAGGCTATTTTATTATATTTCATTTGTGCTGTGTCACCCATTAATATAACTTCAGAAAATTAAGAAAATTATAAACTTTTACACACTTTGTTACCAAACTTCTCCCCCACATAGTAACAGGATTAAAAACTTCCTCATTGATTTGGCAATTTCATGAAAAATAACATTATAATTTGTCATCTATTAATAAAAAAAAGCTTTATATAACATAGAATTCTTTTTTCCAGTTTGCCATTTACGAAATATATTTTATAGATATAAAACAAAAAGAAATAAAAAACATTAATTTTCTACTTTTTAATAGGCTCCAATCGGCAGTAGTAAAAATACTTACTACCAAAAAAGGGTGTTAAAATTTAAATTGATTTTTTCTAATAAGCTAAATGAGTTTCTCTTCTTAAATCAATCTCGATTCCACAAATAATTTAATATACTTTCAATAGAAATAAATGACCCTTCAAAAGGTTAAACAAAAGTATCTGCTATGTAAGTGAAAAATATCACAGTGGCTTTTAATTCCTATTAAGTACATAATTATAAAAAACACTCCTGGAAAACTTCCATTTTAATTTTTTTACTAAGAGGTTCATAATTATAAGTAAAAAATGTAAGCAAAATAGCTGCTTGTTATCATATAAGACGTTAAAATATTTTAGAAAAAAAGAAAAGGGGTGATGATAAAATTTGCGGCATACACATTTTCGAGAAGTCGACAAAAGAGTACAAAGAAATCCATCATTTTTCACATATTCTATTTAAAACGAAAAAGGTGTAAAGAAAAGCTAAATAGAGAAGGAAGAAAAAGGATTTATGGAGCTCTCAAACCATCGGAAAGAAGTTACGGTCCCGCCTTTATAAGAGTTTTCCCGCCCTACCCTTTCACAGAGCAAACGATTTCAGTCAAAGCTACCAAAACGAAGTCTTCCATCGAAGGAAAAATAAATAATAAAAAACGTAACTTCCACTGTGACTTTTTGACAGCGTCCCTTCACTTCAATTCAACGAGAGTTCACCGTCAGCGCGTGATTGATATCATGTGAGGCTCGCACGCTAGAGGACGTATAATGTATAAAAGTAAAAATTTCGATTCGATCGTGGACGGAACGAAAAAGGAAAAAGAATCGATTTATAATGGAAGAGGTTTTCGACATGTCTTTCGCAGATTAGGGGAGATGGATTGTGGATTAGAAAAAAAAAAGAAATCAAAATCTTCTCCCCAAAAGTTCTAACCGGGGTAAATATAGGAAGGGATTTCACGTGTAAACAATGATCAAGAGAACGGGGAATTCTAGATTTCCTCTTGCAATATTCTGTTCGATTCTTTCGTATAAGACGAGCTGTTGCTGTTTATTATTCTAGAACTGCCATGTTCTGGGCGTTACGTTTCGCTTGCGCTCCATTTTTTTCTGAACGTTGGTTGAAGTTCAAGTTGAAACATGCTTCCCTAGGCATCGGAAAAGTGGGTGGTATAGATGAGGTTGACGTGAATAGTTGCATTTACAGTTAAACTTGTGACAAGACGAAGATGGAATTGAAAAGTTTCGCTCGAGTATGTTATGTTAGAAGGAATGTATTTTTTTTTCAGACCTCTGTTTTGAATGTTGTGAATGGTCGAAATAAATCGAAGAAAATTTATCGGAGGGCTAATCTTTGATCATCTTGCCTGTTTAATTTATTTAAAGCAGATTGTTCTTCTATTTTTAGTAAGGAATCTAACAAGACGTTAAAAAAACACCAGATTTACGAATTACCTCAGTTGTAGAATAAACGTTTTTAAATAAACCTACCTCGGTTATTTCGTATTACAAAACTCAGAAGTATATTAACATGATTACTTTTTATAATACTATTTCACCATTAAAGCCTTATTAATTTAATTAGCAAAACTGAGCATTGTCGAGTGAAAAGATACCATGTTAAGACATTTACTATCAGTTAACAGAAAATTCTGAGTTTAAATAATTTTATTATAACGAAGAATTTTTTAAAATAACTATTGCAAAAATTTTAACCGGATCTCTTATCAATAGAGCGTAATTTTTAACAGAAAACGATGGCTTATTTATTCAAAGTAAAAAAGTTTTGGAAGATGGTAAAAAGAGGTAAAATTTATAATTTTTTATTTAAAATTAATACACCAAACATTTTTTTTACAAAAATAAAACAATAATAAACAATTAAAATAAAACAAATAAAATTTAAGTTTGAAAGTCGATATTAGTCTGTTCAGTGTTTAATTTTATGTAGTCAAAACAGGAATCATTTAAATACAATGCAGCAAAGAGTATTTTATGAATCTTTTCTTTAAACATTTGCATTTTATTTCCAGTGAAATTATTCTTTATTCTTATTCTATAATTTTTATTGTTTTTTCATTATCACCCAGATAAAACTAAAGATCATAATATGTCACGTATTAATCGTTATAGTATTATACAAATTTATACTTACAATAATGTCAACAAATGTTTCAAATGATAAAAATGGGTCTGCACAGCACCGCACCAAACAAGAAACACAAAACAAGAAACTTTGGTTGATTTATTCAATGAAGAAAGATTTAAAATATGGTAAGAAGAGCGCTAAAAATACTATTTATTCTATTTAAAATTTAATACACCATTTAAAAGACTTTTCTCTTTACTAAAGGAGAAACAGTACCAAACCAATTAAAATGAAAATTCCGAAGCAATCCCTTAAGTGTTGAAAGCGTATATAACTGTTACAGAGAGTAATAATGTAGCTCAACAGGAATCACAGAAATTCAAGTAAAAGCAAAGAAAGTATTTTATGAATGCTTTCTTAATTATTTTGTTTCATTTCCTTAATATTCATTCCATAATTTTTTTTTTTTTGTATCTCGGAGGAAAAATGTTGGTAACTACAAATATAGTCTTTACATCTCTCTTTATTTCATTTACAAATAATGTTGTTAAACAAAATTACTATGTTGATATTAAGAATGAATTATGGACTGTTTGTAGTGCATATTTAAAAGGAATCATGATATGTATAGTATAAGAGGTTTACATTAAAAGCTTGATTCTATCATTATTTGTTTATTTCAAATGGTCTGCATTTTGGTATCTAAACCAATTGCAGACACAGCAAGTCCCCAAGTGTGGAAGCCATTTCATAGGTGGCACCATCCATTACCAAATTGTGTGCTGAATATGCTGTGGTTTAATTTTGCCCAGAGTATAGAGCCAAATTAATACTCAAGAATCTTTTACATGCCACATAATCATATCACATTCGTGCCTACGATTTTCGCATCTAAAAAATCTGTCGACTCCAGCCGGGATCAAACCCGCAACCTTAGGCTTATGAGGCAAGCACGTTACCTCACAGCCACTGAGCCGATGATTCTATCATTATTAAATTATTAAAATTATTTAAAATTTTTGAAATAAGGTATTAAAAAGCTACAATTTAAAGAAAATTATTTCTTAGTTTTCAGTTAAATAAAAAAGATGAAAGGACTTCAAAATATGATTTATACAGTTAACTGACAAGATAAGATTAGAGATTCAACTTCTTAGTTTTAAATTTCCTATTATTTAACACTATCTTAAATTCACATTCACTGTGACGTTAACTATTTTTAATTTTAAAGGATTATGAATTCGTGTGTTATATTCCTTAACAATCAAATTCAATAATGAAAATTTGCTTCATTGAAATTGAATTCAATGTTTAGTGTGAAATAATGATAAAAATTATGTATCTCGTTTTTCGTTAAAATACATATTATGACTTTGGGTTCCTTTTCAAATAATTTGGAAAAAATGTATTACTGTAGATTCTTGGGTTAATGTAGAAGGAATGTAAATATCAATTTATATCATTTCATTTTGTTTCATCTTCTTGTGGTCAAGGTCACAGATTCGTGGCCATCACGATCGTGACTCGATCCCAGTGAAGAGGAGACTAAAGCCCGTTAAATCTGTCGAGGTTCAAGGTGCTTCCAATGGTGTTGTGTGGAAGTTAGGAGTGGGGGTGCCTAACTCAAAAGTCATCCTCGTCACATGACCATTGTTAAAAATTACGAGGTTCATCGTCAATAGCCTTCGTATTGCTTTATGGTATGATATGGTAATATGAGCTCCTTTGTTATTGTTTTGAGGGCTGTGGTAGCCTAGTGGTCAAGGTATCGGATCGTGACAGGCATGTCATGAGTTCTAGCCCAGTACCACTAAAGACCCGTCATGTAGGGCAGCGATGCACGTTAAATCTGTCGAGAGCTAAAACGTCCTCCCGTTGGTGTGGTGTGATAGTTAGGAGAGGAGGTGACAGCTCAGGTGTCGACCATGGCTCAAAATTACTTGGTCCGTCTCCAAAAGCCCTCGTGTAGCTGAACAGTACGACGGTAATATTCACTCACTCACTCACTGTTACTGTTTTGATAGCTCATTATACCCTTTTATTTGAGTATACAAATATAAAACATTTTCGATCGTAACACTTTTTTTTTAAACTTTCGCTCTTTGATTCCTTTTTGTGGTCAATTTATTTTATTTCTTTATTTTAGAAAGCGATTCTATAAGAACCAAATGTAATATTATTTTTTTTGACTATTACAACAAGATACTATACAATACATTTGAATTTAAAAGTATTTTATTAAACATCACGTTATTTAAACATGTTATTTATTTTTAAATAATTGTTTGACAAGTTAAGTGAGAAATCCATTAGCATTTTACTTATTAACAAGCATTTCATAATTATCCAAACACCTTATCTTTAAGGATGTCAAAACCTCTTTCAGCGATAAACTGCCTCAAATATACTTTACTCTTTTTTCAAGCTTTGAAGGATATTAGTTTAATATTATGATACCCTTTAATGTTTCCGCTTCATAGGAATAAAGGTTTTAAATTACCTAAAAACTACTCATTGATTTTGCATTACACCTTACTATAAGCTGAAAATTACTTTACGAGAAAAACTAATGATACATAATATGAAATTCTAGACTGATGAATACCAAAAAATGATGAACTTCTTTTAAAAAACAACTTAGAAAACTTTTTACATTAATATCCATACATAAAAAGCGCCGGAGTATATGATTTTATTCATATATTTTTTAAAAAAAGATTTAAGTAAATGTAAAAAGGGTCGCTAAAAATGTGTAAATCAGGTTTCAAGAGGATGAATAATGACATCATATTACTTCGCTCCCTCTGCATAGACATTAAGTCTGAAAAGAAAAAGTTTTATTTTCTGCATACCTTAAAGATAAAAAGAGTCTGGAAAGGGCTAAAGTTACGTTCTCGAATCATTTTATTTACACTACATTATCCTTCGCATAAAATAATTCCATACAAACTGAGTCATTTACTTTACCCTCCAATGAATAACAATGGTGGGCTTTTGTAGGATATTTTCTTAAAGAAAAATTTTAACGTTAAAAAAATTGTCCAGCATTATGCAAGAAGTGTAATAGTAGAACTAAGTGCCAACATAAAAATTTTACTCGAATTCTTACATCTTATGTTTGTTTTTCATTTTAAATTGAATTCATTTAAAACAATATGAAGTCAAACAATTTCTCTTTTATGGGTTTTTAAAAGAAATAGCTTTAAGAAAGAAACATTGTATTTTTGAATTCTTTTATAGAGAAATAATTTATATTTATTATTTATTACGTATGAAATAAATACCGTTAAAGTTTTAACTTTGAAACATTGTTTTGTTTCTTAATTTTTCTTGTTTAGCTCATCTATGAATTTTAAATTACTGTTAGTGAGCTATTTTTGAACTTGTATTTTTTTAGCTTAAGCGTGTTTCATTATTAATACCTATACCTTTGTGAAAAGTATATGAATAATATTATTTTATGAATAATTTATAATTTGCTTTAGAAATTAATCTTTTAATACTTTCGTTGAATCTGCTTATTTGCAAAGAATATTTTTAATTATAAAAGCTAATGTAAATTTTAAAAAAAAATATTTCTGCATTTTATTTCTGTAGTCATTTTAGAATGAGGAAAAATAAAATATATTTAAGAATTTTTTTAAAAAAAATTTTACTAGAGTATTATAAACTTAAAAAAGCATAAAGGATAACAACTTGTATAAAGTTTTCTTCAATTAAAATTTAAAGTTTATGTATTTAACTATATCGTTATGAATGTAAAAAATATATTGATCTTAGTTGTTTTAAAATGTTTCCTACTTGAATAGTTTTCATCTAATATACTCAAAATGTTTTTCTGGAATCGTGGTAAAATATATCATTTTGAATTTTTTCCTTTTTACTATATAAGCATTAATAAAATATATTTACATTCAGTAAAAGGTTAATTTCATAGAATTTAAACTTAAGTAAAATATATTTTTTAAAAAAACAAGTAAAGAAATATATTTTTAATGTTAAATATCGTTGCAGCTTCGTACTATCTTAATGAAATCGGGGTATAATTTTAATAACAAAGCTACTAAATAAATGAGTTTTTCCTTCCCACACAATCTTTTAATCGAAAATGTAAAATTTATACATTTCTCGTTTCAATTATCGAAATTTGCTCCCATATGTACACAATGTTTAATTAAGCCCAGATTTAACGCTTAAATTGAATTCTAGGAACCTTTGCTAAAAATGACAACTTAATTAAAATTTTCCTGTTCGAAACCAGAAGCTAAATTAAGCTCTAATCCTTTTCCCAAACACTGCAACAGAACAGCAGCCGACTTCGATTACCAGGCTACACATTGAAATAAATGCTCAATACCAAACAGCGAGATTAAATTTACTTAAATATTCCAACCTTTTAACTAAAATTCGTTCTTGAAATGTTTTCTCTGAAGATGGAACCAAAAAGACGTATTCAACGCTATCTGGAATTATAAATGTATGATAAACGCTCAAAATGATGTATGCGGTATGGAACATAGTGTTTTGAGTAATTTAGTGAGGAAACGTACAACCGAATACCCTATCCAATCATAGCATTACACACTTCGTTGGAGGGTAAATTAGGTTTGGAACAGTAAATATTGTAGGTCCAAAGAATAAATCTTCTTACGAACTACAACAACATCTGTGTCAGACATATAGCGGGGGAGGAACAGATTAAAAAAAATAAAAGAAACATAAAACGAGCTGTGATCCACAGCGGCGCAGAACATTAGCCTCTCAAGTTCTACTGATTTTACACAGAGGTATTTATGCATATTGTTTACGGGGCGTTATTAATATCGCCCTATTTCTGTTCCTTGTTCGTTAGGTTCCCCATTACCGTAATGAAACCTTTACTCGGTGTTGCCATAAAAAAAGAAGCAATTTTCGTTAATGCGCCTTCGTTATGATGTCGGGTTTATAAATGGTTGGAATATTCCGAAGGGTTCGTTTTAAGTTTAAGCAGAATATCGATTATTACTGGGTATATATATATATTTTTCTTGTTCTATTTCTTGCTGAATTTTCCCATCGGTATCATTTGAGTGTTAATTTTGGTATATGTAGAAGCTTTTTTTATTAAAAGTTTCAGAGTTAATTTTGCTCAACGTGATTGGCTTTGAAAGCTATTTTTATGTTAAAATATTGAGCTGTTGATTATAGGAGATGGAAGGCAATGAACTCAAGACTGTAGTTTATTTTTTTGGTAAAAGCTGAAATTGATCAAAGTGTTAGTAATTTTACGCAGAAGGGTTGTTGTTTTATGCACTTGTTATGTAATGCGTGATTATTTGTTTGTGATATTTTGATATTGAGATATACATTTAGGGTTAAATAGTTTGCATTTTACCTATAGTAATTAATGATAAGAGGAAATAATAAGAGGAACTTGTACATTTTAATTATATTTAAGACCAGTTAAATATTTTCATTTAATTTAATGCATATTATGAAGCAAGTTGTATTTCTCTCTATATTAATATAACAAGAAAAATAGTTTGTTAAAGAGAAATAATATTCTAATGAATTATAGTATTATAAATATTATAAACTGTATATTATACTAACAAAAAAAATTATGAAAAAATTTCCATTTTTGAATAACATGAATTTCTTTTAATTGTAACAGTAAGAAAAACTACAAATATTAAAATGTATTCAACGTCGTAGAATTTTATAAGCTTATTTAAACAATCTAAAAAAGAGAATTTTAGAAGTTCTTAGAATTTAAAAGTTTGAATGATTTTGTACGCATAGTTAAAACCATACACACATACAATAATAAATCATATTTTTCCTATAAAAATTGTTTTCTTAACAAAATGTTTTCCCTCGCAAATATTTGATTCAAACCCAAATAAATAATAATAATATATTTAATATTTTTTAAGGATTTTATAATTATTTATTGTTTTAAGAAAATGCAAATGTCTAGTATTCTAATTTAAATTTAAAGAAAATAACTAGAAATACTAACTTGGGAAGATTCAATGAAAGTACAAACAACACTAATTTTTCAAAAATACTGAATAATTTTAACACACTTTTAGTTTCCATTTAGAAAAAAATAATTTTCTACCAAACGGATATTTATTGAACTTAATTATCTGAGGCAATGATGACTACAACAAGTAACATAAAAAATGTCTGTAAAGTTAATTCCTACTTAGGTCAACTAAGAACAATTTTACTTCAGATAATTAAATTTAATTAATGAATTAATATTTGAAAAAACTGTATTAACATCAGTGTCCTCCACTTCAAATTTAAAAAATATATATTTGAAGCTAAGAAAAATTCGTTAGAAAAACTTACTGGCGCCATCTGTTGGTGCAGTTCTAACTCGTCAGAACTAACTCAAAATAAATTTAAAATTAAAAAATAACATTTAATTAATGAATTAATATTTGAAAAACTGTATTACCATGAAGTGTCATCCCCTACGTTTAAAAAAATGTGTTTGAACTTCAAACGATTAATAAAAAATATTTCATTAACGATTAAAATTTGAACAATATATATATATATATATATGTGTGTGTGTGTGTGTGTGTATGTATGTAAGGATAATTAAATCAGATTAAAATTTAAATTCTCTATCTAGCACTTAACTCATCTTTTTCATTTCATCAAGTATCAAATTAATCACCCATTTATTTCTTCCGAACATATGGCCTAGCCAATAAACATGTCTAATTCCAGATCGTTATATTTAATAGTCCCATAAGTCAGCATTAACTTTCAAGTTCACTCATAAAATCCGCGACACTTATCACATCTGCTTTTTAAGTGTTATTGCACTTAAGTTTTTCACGGTGGCGTGCTTTTTCCCTCTCTGCTCTTAGCGTCAGATGATGTCTAACTTTGATCAAATAAAGTTCCTTTTTTAAAAGACTTAGTCTGTTTCTGACTCACAAATCATGTCATATATATATATATATATATATATATATATATATATATATATATATATATATATATATATATATATATATATATATATATATATATATATATATATATATATATATATATAAAAGGAAGAGAGTTAACTATAACAGTAAGAATTGAAAAACAGAAAAAACGAGAATATAATAGTATTTTTAATTATTTCTTACAGTTTTATGAAAAATGGTTACACGGAATGTCGCATGTTCTAGTTAAAACAATATCCTTTAAGAACAATCATCCAAACATGAAGCAGATGCATACATGATGCTGAGAGAAAAGAAAATAATATAAAGTTTTTTCGAAATTGCTTATTTATTCTAAATATACTATTTTAAAAAAAAATTATAAATGAAAAATTAAACAAAATAGAAGCTAAATCATAGTTTGTTGCTTATGAATTAAAAATTTAATTGTGGTACCGTGAGAGTGATATTTGTCTTAAACTGTATTATATAGATATTAACTTCAAATAAAGACCATTTCAAACGTTTTTTACCATTTGATATCACTTATACAGTTTGTATGGTTTTATTTATTGCGAATTTATTAGTGTTCTTAGACTATTTGAAATTACAATGTTTAGATTTTAAGTAAGTTCTTATTTTTAGGTATTTTTTATTTGTAACTGTACTTTTGTAACACAAACATTCTCTTTCTAATCCTTATAAAACGGAATATTTGAATATAATCAGGAGATGAAATTTATTTATTTTAATTTTGCTTATTATTTTCCTGTAGAGGATATAATTAATTAATACTGCATCTGCTACTTGTATTTAGCGTAAAGTAGGACGTTTGTGAATAAACGATAACATCAGCTTACGTCTTTGTGTGAGTCTGGTACGAGCTCTAAAATTAAAGGATATATATAAATACAGTCTATACTCTATATAAATCCATGCGGCTTAATTTTATATTGAATTCAAGACTTTTTTCACCATATAAAAAAAGCATCAAGAGAGATAAAGAATAGGCAGAGATATAAATCTTACCAAAAACAATATTTTTAATCATCACAAGTTAATTTTAATAAAATAATTCATTAATAAAAAATAAAGACGCTGAGCTTCATCTGTTGCTCATTCATTTGGGATAACAAAAGTGGAATTTCTTAACTCCATGAGGAGGATCAATTCAGTTTATTTGCTTCATTTTGCAATTTGTTTCGTCAACTATTAACAATATTCTCAGATAATTCTATCTAAATTGAAATCCAGATCGCTTCGAAAGATTATATGATAATTTTTGAAGCTTTGTTATATAATTCTATTTAAATAATATATCCGATAAGTTTTACAAATTTCTTACATGTTTTCAATTTTTAGGTCTGCTTAAATACTTCAATTAAAAAAACTCTTACGTATTTCTAATATTCTATCATTTATAATTTATTTCTCGATAATTATTTTGCAATTTCTAATTTTGTTAGAGTTTAATATAAATTATGAGTTATTTTTAAATGGTTGTGAAAACTATGAAATAAACTCATGATAATTGTCTGTCCAATGTTGACAGATACAAATTTTTAACATAAAATGTACCCACTTCTAAATAAAAAAAAGTTATTTAGAATAAAGAAGTACTTCTATAGCACCTTAGATAAATCTTGTGTTAGAATATATCCCAAATTTGCTAAAACCTACATTCTAAACAATACGTATTAGGTATGGTAATTTTATACTGGAGATTATATATATTATATTATATATTATATATTAAATCAACTCAACATTATTTTTAATTGACTTTTCTTTAAAGTTCACTCATGATGTAAAACTTATTGACCATTATGAGTTCCTTGAAGTCCCCCACCAAATTCTGATTAGAAGATACTAATTCACATCGTGAACCATCCGTTATTACGAAATCTAAACGAGAACAGCCTCACAAAAGACTAACCGCCACCGGCAGCGTTGGATGACTTAATTGAAGAGGAATTTACTCATATCTATTGGACGGTCAAATCTTCAACTCCAAAACTGTATCCACCTCCCCATTCTGGGGACAGTTCCCAATCTAAAAGCAATGTAATTAAAAGAGCTCTAAGAGGACGGTCAAGAGCCTATATTATTGTCCACTGATGTTTAATAACCAGGGTAGGGTACACCTGATTTGGTGCCGGTCCGAATTCATTAGATCTTCAATTCTAATCAGGACCTTCCACCCTCCCTCCAGTGAGGGGTGTAATGACGCTTGAAAACCGATCTATATGTCATGGACGGGGGGTTGATGGAGTGTCGCGATCGTGTTGTCATTGACAAGGGGAGGAAGGAGTGTCTGTTCCTCTGAAAGATGAGCGATCGTTCCAGGCCCGTGCAGCAGCTGATGCTTATTACGTAGATAAATGGTTTTTCCGCTTCCAGACATGTTGCGATGACGTTGTATTAAGAGGGAAGCCTAGAGGCAGCCACTCTAAGTGCAACTCAAAGGCCACTTTTAGAGGGAGGAAGCTATGTTCGTTGTCGACACCTCCTCTCTTAAAAGTTGACTTGTCTTTGAAGGAAGTTAGAACGTGGAAGTCGAATTTCTTTGAGTGGGTGTTTGGGGAAAATGAGGGATAGTCCACAGAGACAGTGAGGATGTTAGTAAACAGGAGGTGCACTAATGGGTAATGTGAAGAGAGAATGGCATTCAAATAGTAGAGAGAAACTTTAGAAAATATGGAAGAGTACAAGAAAGACTTTGAGAAACCAGTTCTAAAAAGAAGACTTATAATTCGTTCGTGATTCTAAAGAATGTTTTGGAGATATTGTTACAGAATAAATTGATAAAAAAACAAAAAGTTTAAAAATACTAAGAAGTAAGAAAGTATCGTAGCTACAGAAATTTAATTTTAGAATTTATTTTAAGCATTTATAGTTTTGAGAAATTAGATTGCTCTCTTGAAAGGAAAGAACAATCTAATTTCTCAAAACATAAATGCTTGAAAGGAAAGAAGCTTATGGATATTTTATTTCAATAAATCAGAAAATTGAAAAGAAACTATGGTGCTTAAAAGTATTTGTCTAACTTATAATACCAATTTATGTAAAATATTATAAAGAGACGTGTTAAGATAGAAAAAGCTTCCCGCAATAACAAAATTCTCAAGAAATAAAAAAAGACCGTCATAGATTCTAAAAGTGATAAATATATCAATTAATTCTTTAGTTATTTTATTTTTGTTTTCAGGTAATATCCGTATTAAATAATGATGCAATGTTTCTCCTTGAAAGTTTGGGATTAGATCTTTTTAGGATTTAAACTCACACAAAACAAAGTAAAAATTATAAAAGTTCCTTTATTTAAACTTAATTACTTAACAGTCACTTATCCAGAGGAGTAAAACAAAACTGAAATTGAAGTAAATAACAAGTAATATAAAAAAAATTAAAGTCAATTCCTACTTGGGTCAAAAAAGAAAAATTTTATTTTAGTTACTTTTTATCAAATAATTACAATTAATATAAATATGTGCGTGTACATATATACATATGATAGAATCACAATATTAAGGTATCTGAATACTTGCGCGACAACTTTTTTTTTAAAAAAAATTGAGGTATGGAGAATTTTGTGTAGATTAATTTAGACATTTTAAGAAAAGAAAGGCTAAAATTAAGAAGAGAAAAATTCATTATTACTACTAAAATGGGGGAAAAAAGGGTAAAAATTGACAAAAAAATTACATAAATGGGAGCAGCCCTGTACAAATAGTAAATGAAAAATTCTCAATTTTTCGATTTTGATGTGTTACTTTGCTATTGCTTTTTGAAATGACCTTCAGGATAAGAGATTTTTTTAAATTTTACAAAAACTAGAGAGAGAGCACTTTATCTTAACTATTATATGAAATTGCTTAAAAAAAACAGTGATTATGCTCACATAAGAGAATGAACATTTTAGAATAATAAAGCGATTGATAAATCTGAAGATTAAAACACTTCTACTGTTATAAAGAACATACACACAAAATTTCAGCAAATTTTTTAACAACTTTTTAAGCAATCGCTGTCCCCGTTTGAACTTTTCGAAAACAAAAATACATTTCGAGCAAAACGCATTTAAAAGTTTAATATCTTATGTAAAGTTATGGCATCTGCTTTTATTGAAATACTTGTGGTTTTTATTATAGTGAATTGAAAACAAAAAGCTTGGTATTTTTATAAAGCTAATAAAATGGCCTATAAAATAAAATCATAAAAAAATTGTCAATTTTTTTAAAAAAATCATGATTTTAGGGTAGTCGGATACCTTAAGTAGCAATTAATTTTTTTGAATTATCATTAAAGTATCGTATTGTCATCCAAAAGAATCGTTTATATAAAATTTCAGTTCAACTGAATGCCTTAAAAGGTGATAAAAAAAATATTTTAAAGTTTTGGCCCAAGTCGCTAAAAATGAAGCCAACATGACTGTATCTGCAATTTTCTTAATATCTAGTTTCAGTCAATTAATTTTAATTAATTATAAGTAAATTATCGTACTGTCAACCAAAACAATCATGTATAGAATATTTTAGCTCAAATGAGCGCCTTAAAATGTGAGAAAAAAACCTTATAAAATTTTGACACAAGTCACCAAAATGGTCACAAAGTCGCCAAAAATGATGCCAAAGTGGCCGTTTCTTTAAATCTTTGAATAATTAGTTTTAATCAATGAATTTTTATTAATTATAATTAAATTACCGTATTATGATCCAAAATAATCGTGTATATAAAATTTCAGCTGAATTGAGCGCTTTTATTAACGATTGAAAATTTGAACAAGATATATATAGGGAACTTGTGAACTAATAGTAGGAATTGAAAAAGCTTTTATAGAATAAAAAAAAAAATAAATGGGTATTTTCCTTTAATATTTTATTTCTTACTTTTATAAAATTAGTTACTTCATCAAAAGTTTTGTGTTTCACTTGCAATAGCGAAAGTAAAAATGCTTAAAATACATTGATCACTAAATTAAAATAAGGAAAAAGTCATAGAATGAAAAGAGATTGAAGGATTAATTATTAAAATTGTTTTAAGACAAAATTAAAAGCTATTTCATTGCACTTAATTTTTTAAAGTATCCATTTATTAATTTCTCTTTGTTACTTTCTTCCTTATATAAATCACTTTAATTTATAATCTTTTATTTCATCGAGTAAAGGATTTGATTAAAAATTCCCCACTGCTAAATTGATATTTTTTTCTTTTTAAATTTAGTGAAGCTCATTCGATCTCTTTATTGAAAATGCATTGAATGGATTTAAAAGTACTTCAGCTTAAACTCCATCATCCATTATATTGATTTTAACCTATCGTATAAAATTGTTATTCGATATTCGGAATGGAATAGAAATACTTAAAGCATCATTTACTGCAAGAAGAAAATCTTTTTTTTATTATTATTCTGAAAGGAAATTAAAAACTATTAGAAAAAAATTCTTTTTCATAAAAATTCCATATTTCGGTAGTGAATACGTTTTTGTGATAGAAATACAAGTAGCAGTCAGTTACTGTTTATATTAAGAATTTTTATTCTAAAACTTTGCAACGCATTGACATCTTATCAGAACAATTTTTTTCTATAAGTTTAACTTAATAACACAAAAATATTCAAATATATATTTTTTAAAATTTATTCAAAAATAGAAATATTCAAAAAAAAAATTTTATAATCCCTAAACATATATTATAAAAAGTATAATATATCCGTCATTCTAAATAAAATAAACATAAAAACTTTGAAAAGTAAATTTTACAGAATAGAATTCTTAGATGATTGAATTGTAGAAACAAATGATAATGTCCATATATTCCAAAACAATTTGTAAAAATAAAAAAAGATGAATTTGAATAAGTAAAACGCAATACGTTAAAAGCAATAACAGCATGTAATACTGCTTTGGAGGAATCTGTAAAAGTTGTTTCATCTTACTATGACATGCTATGTAAGGAAGCAAACTTTCCTTACTTTGCTCAGATTTTCACCTTAATTTGTGGATGATTAAATTTAACATAGTAGACAAAACTGTTTAGTTGATTATTTTAAAGGCTAAGAGATTTTTCATGTTAACTAAATCATAAAAATCTTTTTAAGATTTTATTATTGTATAAATTAAATCTTTTGGCTCTTTGGAGAACGTAAAATCTTAACTATTTATAAGAAATTTGACAATTTTGCTGTTGCTATATTATCTGCATTTTTATGTTTCAAACTAAGTTTAAAAAAAAAAACTGGCATCGTTGTGGGTTATTCGTTTCTGGGTGAGATAAATTATATTAATTATCTAAAAAGTTAAAAGTACAGAAATTATATTGAATAACTTTTCTATAAATTTTAAATATCATAATTTAGGAAGCACGGTAAAATATCTGCAAGTATAATCTTGTTGGCTTGGATTATATCATTATATAAGCTAATTATTTAAAATGCAATTATCTATTTTAAATTTACTTAAAATTAATTGCTTCGAATGCTATTTTTATTGTTATAGTATACTTAATATTAGCTTTATTATTATTTATCTTTTTATTTCTGTGTAATATACCATCGTAAAGTTTGAAAAAAATTAATATTCAAGACATGGAAATTAAAGTAGAGGGTTATTAAACAGTTTTCATTAATTTTCCTTTTTTCTTTGCTTTTCAAACTTATTTTAATTAATTTTTGTAACTAAAAACTTTTTTCACACAAGTACGTTGACAGAAATTTAATTTTCTTAAAATATATTCCATATAATTCTTCTTAAATTTTCAATAATAAATTATTTTAGTCTGTTTCTGAGTTATTTAGTGACTTAATTAGTTAATTTTTTTTTTAAAATAAAAAAAAAAGTTGATTATTACCAAAGGATTTTAAACCTTTGGAAACGTAATTTATCATTTAATTAAGGTATCCGACTACGTTCAAACGTGATTTTAAAAAAGGGATAAATGGATAATTTTTTATGTTTTATTCCCAAATTAGAATAATGTATAACATTGTTTTGGAATTTTGACAAAAAAAAAAGATTTAAATGCGATATTTTGCAAAAGATTAACTTAAAAAATTTTTTCAAAATACTCCTTTTTTGGAAAAATTTTTTATTATAATAATATTTTCATTAAGGTCAGACCTCTGTACAAATGTTTAACAGATTTTTTAAAAATTCACATTATTTCAAGTTAAAACCCTTGAAATAATTATCGGCGTTTTTTTTTTTTCTCCATCTTTGTCGTAAAACATGGATAAACCCAAATTTTTAAATTATATATTTCAAAAATTCAGTTGAGCCTCTGTACAGAGGTCAAGGGTATATAAAAAGTAAAATATTATTATAAAGAAGCATTTTTTTAAAAAAGAAAATTTTGAAAATGGGTCATTCATTTCATTTTTTTCTATTGTACTTAAATAATTTTTATTGTACTACTATTCTTAAAACAATTTTATATACATTTTCTAATCTAAGTGACACTAAATATCATAAATATTATCCATTTACACGCTTTTGCAAAATCACGGTTCCGAAAGTAGTCGGATACCTTAATCAAAACAGCATAGCGCACACTTTTTTTTAATTGATTTCTTTAATTATTCCCTTCATTAAAATCAACAAATATAAATGAAATTATTCTCTAGGTATATTGTTAGTCACTTCCGTTATGGGTTGACATATGAATATTTATTATTCGAATGGTCAGGTGATAGATACAATCACGTCTTCTCCATTAAACTCAAAACGGACTTAAGATATACACTTGTTGCTCTACTAGCAAAATTTAAAAAAAGAATTTAAATCTCATAACTAACTAAAAGTTGTTCAAGTATTAAGACTCTTCAAAAAAATTTTCAAAATGAAAAGAAAACATTTCTTATAATACACATATACTTTTAAATCAAGTACATTTGGCTCAAATATGTGCGTTATTAATGTAGAAAAATATACACTTTTAAAAGTAAGTTTCTGCAAAAAGCAAAATTTGGCAACAATGAAGCATAAGAATTGAATGGCTTGGAAACCCATGATTGCATTTATCATGTGACTTTTACGTCACATGAATTTAGCCCATTGATCTTCCCATGTAATCTTCACAATACGTGAAACATAGCTTTAAAGATAATTCTACCGTCAATGGGAGTACTGAAGGTAATAATAATGAATTTATCTTTATTGAAAAAGCAATCTGAAGTTACCCATTTTACTTTATTTTTTATAACCCTGTATAATATTTGATTTACTGCTGAAGTCCCTTCATAACGGATAGAAATTTGTCTGAAATTTTAAGAATGTACTATTTACATATTTTTTAATGATCTATAACTTAAAACTATTTCTAAATAATTAATCTCATACAAACATCCCTCATTCAATTCCTACTATTAGTTCACTCTCTCCCTATACATATACATATGGTATATATCTTGTTCAAATTTTCAATTGTTAATAAAATACATTTTATTCTTCCACTCAAGTTCAAATGCATTTTTTCAAACTTGTAGTGGATGACACTTGATGTTAATACAGTTTTTTCAAATAATAATTCATTAATTAAATTAAAAAATGAATAAATAGTTACAAACAAAAATAAGTCCAACAGCAAAAATAGAAAGGATAATTGTTCGTTGTGTCACTGTAGTGCAATAAATAACTCGTTGGACCTCTAATCCAAAAGTCGTAGGTTCGAATCTTACTTCAAATGGCCTAATCTCTGAGAATGTGGTTTCTTTTTTTATTATACTATTTAATTAAAATAATTAAATTTAATGAATGAATAAATAGTAACAAACAACAACAAAAAAATAGTCCAACACCCTATATAGAAAGGAAAATGGAAAATTTCAAGGAAAATTGCTTTCTATTTTGTCACTTAATATTGTGATTAGGTTTTATATGTGCATACATATTTATATTAATTGTAACTATTTAATAAAAAGTACCTAAAATAAATTTTTTCATTGTAGACCTAAATAGGAATTGATTTAATTTTTTATATTACTCGTTTTTAAAACAAATTAAATCTCATGGCTCTGATGTTATAAGATTATATTTATTCTATTAAACAAATTTCCCTATTGATGATTCATGACTGGCTACTTTTAAGTAAATTCAATTCCATCTGACACAAAGCAGAAAACCCTGGCGTTTTCCTTACAAAACCCTCCAGTTCCTGTTAAAATCCCAGCATTTAGGTCCAAAACCAACTGGGAAAACCCGTTATCTTTTTGGGCCATCCCCTTTCGATCAGAAAGATGGGAATTCGTAGCCCACATCCCCCTATCTCTTGAGGTCAGCATTGACTGAGGTCAATGAAGAGGAAAAGGTAGGGTGGCAAGCCTTTAAGTCTTCTCACTCTAGGGACCAAAAAAAGATAAGAGGGGGAATTTTCACCCCTGCCACAAAACGGGGGAGAATAGAACCCCAAAAGATATACTTGAATGGTCCCTTTTACTACTGGGATGGGAGATCCCTAAAGCTGGAACGGAAATGAAACTGTTTCAACCACTTCCTGTTCGTGAAGTTTCTTCTTCTTCCAGTTAAGTTTGATTTTAGTCCGCTTCCAAACGAGCCTCGTTAAAGGAGTTTTGTTTTCCCTGTTGAGGGGGGAGACTTTTGCTAACGGGGGATTAGCTTCTGTAAAGGAAGGTCATTGGTAAGAAAAGAGAGTGGGTAGAATTTGGATGATGTGATTAGCTAGTTGGTATTGTAAAATGGGAAAAAGAATAGGGAAAAAAAGTTCTGTTGTTGGAAGGCGAAGCACTTTGTATTCAAGAAATGTAAGAAATAAAAAAATTAAGGGAACTGGGATTTGTATTTTTTAAAAAATTAAGACTGTTTTTGTTTTATTTTAATGAAGAACGCACGCGTTTTTTTAAATGAAAAAATGTTTTAATGTTTATATATTTTGATTTTATAGCAGCGTTTCTCAAACTGTGGTGCGTATCCCCCCCCCCTAAGGAGGCGTGATAAACTTATGTGGGGGACGCGAATTTATTGAAAACAAAAGATTATTAAAAAAGTTATTAGTTTACTGGAAGGAAGCAAAACAAAATATATTTTGATATAATAAAAAAAAATAACATACACATTTACACAGGTATGATTTGCTTATAAATGTATCAGTGCGGCACAAGGTATTTTATACACTCCTACTTAATTTATCAATAAAAGTTTAATAATTTCAATTAATGCCACGATCTTGTTATATACAAAATTTAATGCTTATGTTGATAACTTGTACGGTTTATAATGAAGGTCATATTGTAGCTTTTTAGCGTCAAAGCACATTATTAAGGAATTTAATACATTGTTATTGTAAGGATAAAAATTATGGTTGAAAATTAGGTCGCAGATATTGAAAGTTTGAGAAGCACTGTTTTATAGTAATTTAGGGAAGAGCATATTTTTTATATATTCAATTGCTTTTTAAGGAATGATTTAATTGACAAAATTGGTCTCAAAATCAAATAAACATTTTTAGACTTATTGGTTCTACATTTTTCCATTATCTCAAAAAATTTGAGAGCTCTACGTTAAAAAAATCCAGAATTATGATAGTTAATTTTTATTCCAATAACAAATGAAATTTTAAACTGATTAACCTCAGAAAGAGAAAAAAGAATTACTAGCTTTTCTCTATTTAAAATGCTGACTTTTATACTTTTGGGCCAAGTGCTTAGATATTTTATCTAACTATTGTCTTTCGTACAAGTAACAAAAGATTAGTATGCATTTTTAAATCAAAACAGTATTAGATTTTTTTTTTAAAAAAAGTTACTTTGAGATTTATTCAATTTTAAGGAATGTTTATAAGAATTCATAAAAAATGGTTTTATAAATTTCAATTGGAGTAATCACAAAACCAATACCAGATTTTGTTGTAAAGCTGATATTGGTTTTTTGTAATATTGTTTCATGTGTGCATGTCAATTAATGTAAGAGAGTAGCATTTTAAAATTATGTCCTGAATTTTCCTTAAAAAATTAAATTGTTTGCTTTTTGTGTTATTTCAGCACAAATCCTGTTTTGAATCCCATATACATATATTACATGAAAAAATATAAAAATCATTAAATAAAAGATTTTTATTTAAAATGTTCCGTGTCTCCTTAACTAACCAACATTTTCAAAATTCTTATAACTGTATTGGAATAGTAACAATGAATAAGACTCGGAATTTTTAGACAGAAAAACTGTCCAGCGTTCTAATCTTAATTTTCCTACACTGTCACTTAAAGAAAATTTTACGCAATCCCTTCATATGTTTATATTTATAAAATTCGATTTACTGTTTTAATGAGTTCATCATATCATTTTCAATATTTAACCCTTTGCTGCATAAAAATAATCTTTCGAAGTTGAAGAAAGATAATTCTTTTTTTATCATTTAAAATAACTTCAGAATCAATAAAAAAATATTCAAAATTTCGTTTTAAATAATTACTACTGTTTTTTTTTTTCCATTTCGGTGGCTCTCATGTATATATATAGCACACATAATCATATTTTTATGGTTATCTTTTTAGCCCTCTTGGTGATGAAAACTACAAAAACGGTCAGATTTTCCATCAATGTATAAATACACTTTACGTTTGATGCTGAAATACGTGGATTTTCTGGAGCATAACTCCATTTTTCATCTTTGATCTATATTTGCAGTTTATCGAAGGAACTGTTCTATTCCATCAAAGTGGGAGTACATGAGTTGCCTTAAATTTTTTTTTGGTTTATTATTGCATTTCAAATTGTTTGCTTCCTTGTTTTCAATAACCAATACCATCTTCCAAAAGGTAAATCTACAACTGATATATATAAACAGATTCCCCAAACTATCTCCATTTCTTCAATTGTGAATATATTCATTTTTCTATGATTTTGCAAATGATATAGGATGAATAAAAACGGAAATGGAATTTACGAAAAAGTAAGAAAATTTATATTTTTATGGACTGTACATGATGCAACAAAGGGTTAATTGACTAATGAATTTTCAATTTTATGTATTAAAATGTGAACAAATGTTTTTCTTGGGTCAATTCATTCTACTGATGCAGCCTAATAAACGGGTAAATAGCTATTATTTCTCAACCATTTATTGAAAAGGGTAATTTTTTTTGTTATTTTGTAAAAATTAGTTATCCGCGAAGTGCATCCTCTCTAACTTGGGTTTTTCCATCCTTCTAATTGAGATAGAAAAACTCCACTCCTAAAACGAACTTCACAGTTAAATAGAATATAAATAGTCATTGAGATAGAGAATAGATTTAGGTGGATAATATGGCCTCAACAGTACAGCCGGAATTATAGTCGTGCAGCCTCCTTCTGTAAATCACTAATGAAAAGGACAGGAAAAATAATCCTAAATGTGCTGCTATAAAATCCAAATGTCTAAAGGTTAAAACATTTTTAATCTTTAAAAAAACGCGAACGTTCATTAAAATTTTTAAAAAAACAATTAGTTTTTTAAAATAAAAATACAAATCCCAGTTCCCTTAATTTCTTTTATTTCTTACATTTCTTGAATACAAAGTGCTTCGCCTTCCAACTACAGAACTTTTTTCCCCCCTATTCTTTTTCCCATTTTACAATACCAACTATATAATCGAAATTAGATCCAAACCCGAAACAAAATTTTACAGCTTTTGAAGGATGTGTGTGTGTGTTGTGCTTGCTGAAATTTTGTTATAAATAAATAAAGCATTTAAAAATCAGAAAAGACATTTTCTAATGAATTGCTATCAAAACATTGAAAAGAAACAAAATTTCGCTGACAATCAAAAGCTCCAGGGAAAAAATGTAGACGAAAGTGTCCTTGGTGAAAAAGAAAACATGAAACTGAAAAGACTTATCAATGTAGAAAATCCTCTGCCTCAAAGAACTTTAGCAAGGAATCTACAGGTGTTGCAACGAACAATTTGCTATCAGGGAAAAAAAATTGGCTGCAAAAAAGTGAATAAATCTGTTTGTCCTCAAATTTCTGCAAAGACAGTAGAAAAAAGAAGAAAACGTTCTTGGTCTTTATGCTTAACGTTACACAAAGGTACATACAAAACCTGGGCAACTTCCAAAAAGCTCTGCTTCATTCACTACAAAAAGAAGATATAATATATTTCATGCGAAAAGCGTCACAAAGACGTAACAATTTTGCAAAAGGCAAGTTGGCCGTTAGGTGTTATGGTATGGATGAGAATGTCTTCTCAAGACTTAACAAAACGATTTTTTGTAGAAACAAAGGCTAAAGTTGATGCTGAACACTAACAAAATAAAGTTTTCAAGCCCATGATCAAAGAAAGTAAACGTCTTTACCCTCAAGAAAACTTTGTTTTTCACCAAGGTTCTGCACTTAGTCATACTGCAAAATCAACCATAAAAAAACTTAAAGATAATATATATATATATATTTCCTCCTGAGATGGCTATTGCTATCCCTTGACTGTGTTTCTTACGATTATTTTTTATGGGGATTCTTAAAAAAACAATTAAATAGACGTAAAACAAGAACACTTCAAGGCAAAAAAAGCAATGAAACAGGAAGTTGGAAAATACGCTTCAAAAGTGGCCGAAAAAACTCTTTTGCCCCTTGGCCTAAGCGTTTACGTCAATACTATGCTAAAGAAAACCACTTTGAAAATTGCATGAAAATAACTTAATTCAGTAAAAATTTATGATACTCTGAAATTGGTCACACTATTTTTGAATCAACCGGTATAAATAGTTTGAACATAATTTAATCCCATCAATTTATTTCAAAGCTAGAAAATTACCTTTACTTGTAAGAGAATTTACCATAAATGAAATTTCAAAAATAACATTAACACAACATCGCCATACAAAAATGGCACATTTGAATTTCATTTACAGAAAAAGAAAAAATTACTTTTGGAAAAAATAAATGCATCGTCCACAGAAGAAGGGAAATATTTGTTTCTAGCTACATTACCGAGAGCTCTTCGCATTAATGCTTCTTTTTAAAATTACCTTAATTAATATTTTCTTTCTGCTCATTATTAAAATAAAAGGCTTTTAATTTAGGGATTAGCTTAGGATTATGTTTGCACAAACATAATGTGTGTCTAACATTACTACAGTTTATGAGTCTTCCCACCATCTTTTGTGCTCAAGCTTTATTTTACTTACCAAGGTACTACTTTAAATTTTTTAATGTAGATAATTAAATCTTATTTTGTACGATATTTTCCCCTGAGAGTTTAAAAAAAATCATTTTTCAATAGAGTTAATTCTTTGTAATAAAGCATGCTGAGAAGGAATTAAAATTGATGCAAAAATTATAAAAGAGACAGATATTTTATCTAATAATTATGGACAATATTTCTTTTTCTTTCAAAAACTTATATTTAATATCTTTTGAGCATAAAAAAATATGATATTTTACATTAAAGTTTATTCGAAGAAGAAAAGCTTGGTAAAAAGGCTTAAAAGTAAATTGATTTTTCTCCGAAAGCTTGTTTAAATCTTTGAAAAGGTTTTGTTTTATCTTCTTTAGTATATTTGTTCCTTAATTGTTAATAATTGTCTCTTACTGCATATATTGATGTTATACATGAGAGTTAATCAACACTTATTCATAAGATATTATTATACACACAAGCTTAATTAATATTAATGATTAATTCATTCATCTCCAAGTTTAAAATTATATTTTGCTATAAGAAAAATGTTAGCAATTAAGAGGCATTTTTGACATTTTTTTCTGCATTTATGTTTACATCTACTCAATTCATCTTTCAAGCGTAGTAAAAGTATAAAAACATTTACATTTTTATGTTTAAAAAATTGAATTAAAAACATTTTTGTATACATTGTGATGGATCTATTTGCGTACCTTTCTCTAACCCTCTTGGGAAATCTTTGGGCTATCAATTTACGTTATTCTCAACCAACGCTTCTGAAGAAGAAATAGCGATATGTAAATTAAGTTTACTATATATAGTCGAGATTTTCTTGCTAGTTGAGAGTAGGAGTGGATGTAAACCATGAGTCAGGTGAGATTGTTACTGACAGATATCATTATTAAATTATTGTGATTAAATACTCATTAGGAGAAAGATTTAAAGTGACGATTGATCACTAAGGTTAAATTAATATTAGATTAAATCGGATAAAAGATTAGATCTCATATAAAGTAAAGATCGAGTTTGATAGTCTCCTTATCATTCGTGTATTTCGTCGTTGTTCCACTTTCGCGGTTTGCACCAAGACATTCTCTTTCTGTTATTAATTGAATTTGTGACGTTATTTTCCCAAACTACCTCCTACATATCTAGGTGCCCAACAGAGAGGGGTGAGGACCTCTCACAACATATATAAATATATTTTAACGTATCACACACACACACACACACTGATTTGCACTTGGTGATATAATTTCTCAAAATCTGTTAAGCAATAAATTCTATAGTATTTAGTGTAAATTTGTTATTCCCCCCCTCTCTATCAGTATAAAAATCAAATTATATTTGTAGTTGACAGTCATATTAGTGTCGGATTTCAAAGCTACACAGGGACTATTGGTGACAGACCTCGTATTTTGGAACCATGGTCAAATGACGAAGAAGACACCTATGCTAGCACTCCTCTCTCCTAACTTCCACACCAAGGTGTCAAACTCAGAAGCTAACTTAGGCCAAACAAACAAGGTTTAACTTTAGGTGGGCCACAAAAAAATCAATATTCATGGAAACGTTAGCTTATTTCGAATAATAAACATAAATAAAAGAACAAGAAAATTTAATATTAACGTCCTGACACTTGGCATCTCTTCTCTGCTAATATTTTTCTTATTTCAGAAGAAATTTTGATATTTTATTAAACATTATTGTGTGCCGATATACTGGCCGGTCCACAAAAATATTCGTTGTGGGCTGCGAGTGTGACACCTCTGTGGAAATGCTTGAGCCTCGACAGATTTACCATTCAGGTGCCTCCTCTACACGGTTGGGTTTCAGCGACATTAAGCTTGAATTATATTTGTAATTGAATCTGTTAGGTAAAATAGTATAAAATAATCAGTGAATTAACACATTTTTCAATCAGAAAAGCATATGTTCAGATTAACATTTTAAAAATGCATCAATGAATTATTGTATATCTATAATCATATACAGTGAAATACGATTAACGCGAAAAAGCTTAAAACGAAATATTGGATAACACAAAATACTACAGTGGTTCCGAGAGACTACTATGTGTTTTCATGCATTTTTAACGCGAAACGAAAATCGCTTAACATGAAAAGATTTCCCTCTGGGGAACGAACAAAATACGGAAAACACCAGCCGTGAAGGTAAGATTTAAAAGGGTGTGAAAGGAAAAAGAGGTGATTCCACATGTTTCGTAGAAACGAGGCTAACTTAGCCTTGAAATACCATCGAATATATATATATATATATATAGCCTGTGACATGAGCCAATTTTGTTTATTCAAGCTACTTTCACCCTCCATCCCTACAAATGCCACATAAAAATATCTGATCTCTCATTCGATGACGAGTACATCGCAGTATGAGTAAAATCTGTGAGTTTTTTTCGCTTTTTTTTTTAATTATAGACGAATTTTTATTACGAGTACAATTGCAAAGGTCTCAGATTTAAAGAGGCTGCGGTAGCCCAGTGGTCAAGGTATCGGATAATGGCAGGCATGTCATGAGTTCAATCCCAGTACCACTAAACACCCGCCGTGTAGGACAGCTATACACGTTAAATCTGTCGAGAGCTGAAACGTCCTCCCGTTGCTGTGATGTGGTAGTTAGGAGAGGTGGGTGCCAGATCAGGTGTCGTCCACGTCACTTGATGGTTCAAAATTACGTAGTACGTCGCCAAAAGCCCTCGTGTAGCTGAACAGAGCGGCGTTAATATTCACTCACTCAGAGTTAAAGAAAATTGCTATTTTGTTTAAAATGAAAATGGAACTTCTTAAGGCTGTTGATCAAAAACAGAAGACGTAAGCAGAAATCTGTAAATATTTTGGTCTTGGTAACTCTACATTATCAACAATAATTTTTTAAAAAAAGAGAGAAAATTATGTTCTCTGATTAACTTTTAAAAAATGCAAAAGTTCACTCTAATAAACTTAATTTTGTTGAATATATGTTTTTTTACAATATCTTCCAGCAGGAAAAGATATTTCAGTCCCCTCAGTTTCGTGTTAAACGATTTTCACTGTAACATTTTAATTACTTTAAACAGATAATCCAATTAATTATTCGAACTTATTAACTTCTAACTGGTCTTCCCCAATATATCTGCTAAATTCCAAATACATTTCACTGTAATGAAACAGGAAAAAAACATATTTTGAATTTTCGAAATATTTAGCTTTATTTTCAAATGGTCAAAAGATATTTCCATAGTAACGAAAAATGAATAAAAAATTAATTATGAAGTTTAAAAAAGGGCGCATAAGAATTGTAATATTTACATATTTAAGTTGTAATCACACACATATAAGTAAAAACATTATTTAGTTATTGTTCAACATCATAACGACATAACCTTTTATCAGATAAAAACACGATTTTTATACCTTATTAAGATAAGAGCTTGTTAATCTGAAAGCCTTATCTACTAAATAAAAACTATTTCCCATTTATATTATGACACTCCTATCTCATTGATTGCTTTCAAATAAATGCTATCTAAATCAACCTGTCAAATCTGAATATTTTATGAGGCAAAATTCCATATGTTGAACAAGATTTGCTACGATGAATAATAAAATACAGAAAAAAAATCGTATATTTGCTTCTTTTATTTTGTTTTCAGGTAATATCTATATTGAATAATAATGCAGTTTCTCCTTAAAAGTTTGAGATTAGATCTTTTTAGGATTGAAACTAACGCTAAACGAGGTTAAAACTGTAATAGTTCCCTTATTTAAACTTAATTATTTAACAGCCACTTATCCAGAGGAATAAAACGAAACTGAAACTGAAATAAATAAAAGTTTTTTCTAAAAAAAGTCAATTCCTACTTAAGTTAACAAAGAAAAGTTTTATTTTATTTGCTTTTTATCAAATAATTACAATTAATATAAATATTTATATACATATGACAGAATCACACAACATGAAGTGGTAACTAATTTTTATTAACTATCATTAAAGTATCGTATTGTCATCCAAAACAATCGTGTATATAAAATTTCACTTCAACTGAATGCTTTAAAGCGTGAGAAAAAAAATCTCTTCAAGTTTTGACCCAAGTCGCTAAAAATGAAGCCAACGTGACTGTATGTATAATTCTTTAAATAATTAGTTTAAGTCAATTAATTGTAATTAATTATAATTAAATCATCGTATTGCCACCCAAAACAATCGTTTATAGAAAATTTCAGCTCAGTGAGCGCTTTAAAATGTGAGAAAAAACCTTTTAAAGTCTTGACACAAGTCGCCAAAATAATCGCTAAGCCTCCAAAAATTGATGTCAACGTGGCTGTATCTGTAATTCTTTGAATAATTAGTTTTAATCAATGAATTTTTATTAATTATAATTAAATTACCGTATTGTCTCAAAACTAATCACGTATATAAAATTTCAGCTCAACTGAGCGCTTTAAACCGTATTTTATTAACGATTGAAAATTTGAGCAAGATATATCTAAGGAGATTATGAACTAGTAATAGGAATTTAAAAAAGGTAAGATATCTCAGTTATATACAACAGAAAATTTCAAAACTATTTTGTCTATAATCAACACATTCCAAATTAAATTCATACAAAATTTCAATAAATTTGGAAAATAGCACAATTTACGATGTCAATTTCTTCTGTTGATTGCTTCCAAGAGTTTCCGTTATACACTAAATTTAAGAAACGTTATTAAGTTCAACTCTGAACATAATTTCATGAACAATTTAGAAAAAGGAAATTTAGGTCATTGGAAAAAATGCAGTCAATGTAATAGAATAAAGTCATTTATAAAAAGAAAATTAAAAATAATAATGAACTTTTCAACTTAGCATATACGTATCTTAAGTATTTTAAAATTTCAATCATACGTACTTCAAAAAAAGTACGTTATGTTTTTTGATAAACGAGCAGAAGTTTCTTCAAAACAAAATAAAAAATTGTATCAGGTTCTGTTCGGGTCTTCTACTGATCCTCTTCGGGAAATTACTCTTTAAGTGTGATTTTAGTTTAAAAACCGCTTTCCGTAGAGATGACTTAATTTTGTGAAAATGTAACTACTATTTAAGTGCCAGTCGTTTATGGTTAAGAGTTGTTCGTTAAGCTGAAATCCAAATATTAGAAAACACTGGTTGGTGGTCACGCATTTTAAGATTAATAAGCGACGGAGAATTCATCACGAAGTGGTCAAGTAATCTTGGAGCTGACCGGATATCGTGCATAAAGAGATCCTACGAGGAGCTTTAATCAAGAAAAATACTTTCGATGATTTGGTTATCTGATTACGGGTTAGGATTTCTTTTTGCTCCAGAGTTAAGTTACAAAATTATTTATTTCGTAGTGCTGAAGATTAAATAAAAGTAGCTATTTTATTATCATGTCCGCTTGTTCCTCTAACCTTCTCACAACCGCGATCTTTGGGCCGCAACACACTGATGTCTTATATGTAATTTTCATATGCAAACATTTTTATATTTTTCTTTCAAACATATTCACCATAAGGTACATTTTGTCTTACGTATTTGAAAGTTTTGCTTATGTGTTTGCATGAATGTATTCTACACGTATTTTGCATCGTAATAATTACTTTATGTGTTTCATGCATGTATAATGATGCGAAATAATAATGAAGTATTTGAAAGTCTCTGTTTATGTGTTTGCATGCATGTATTCTACAACAATGAATTGATGTTCTTTTATGTTTGATGCAATTAATTTTTAAATAGCGAAATAATAATGAAGTATTTGAAAGCTCTGTTTATGTGTTTGCATGCAGTATTCTACCGTATTTTGACAATAGCGAAATAATAATAAGATTTGAAAGTTCTTTTATGTGTTTGAGCATGTTCTAACGTATTTTGACAATAGCGAAATAATAATGAAGTATTTGAAAGTTCTGTTTATGTGTTTGCATGCATGTATTCTACACGTATTTTGACAATAGCGAAATAATAATGAAGTATTTGAAAGTTCTGTTTATGTGTTTGCATGCATGTATTCTACACGTATTTTGACAATAGCGAAATAATAATCAATTTTTGTTTGAATCTAAAATATTATTAATTTTAATTAAAAATTGTATAGAAGGAGAACTAAACATATATAGTCATATTCAACTCATCTGATCCCAACTTCAATGAAACAATTCATAGTACAAATTGAGCATTGTTCGAGATAAGCAAGACCGATGCTCATTATTACACTAATTTCTTGGTGAAAGATCTAGTATTTTTATTTTTTTTATTTTTTCCAAAGTAAATCAGGTACTGAGAACATAATGTATTTGTATTCTTTAACCATCCATATTTCATTATAGAAGAGTACGAAATTATCAATTTCTTTAAATTGCACCATCTTTTGTTAAGCTATCTGACACACTTCAGTATATTCACATCTTTAATTACTAATTAAGTCGAAACTCTACTAGTTAAGTTACGAAGACTTCAGTAATTATAATCAAAACTAGGATGCATTCAATCTCAGGTATGTGAAGAAAAATCTTAGACATTGTTTATTACAAAAGAAGAATTATTTTTTAAATGTTTAATTTTGGTATGAGTCTCAGCAAATGGTATCCTTTGTAATTCAACTCACATAATATCAGATTTTATATATTTTTCGTAAAAATAACATCACTAAAAATATTTATTTTCCTATGATTTTTATACCTATTTGCTTAGGAAAATCAGAAAACAGTTTGAATTTCTTTCCCGCATCGCAAACATAGATGGAAATCCTGCATAAATATAAAAATAAAATTTTCTTTAATTGAATTGATTTGAGTGATTTATTTTTGATTCCAGGTTTGATTAATCCGAATTTTTGACTTGTGTAAATAAACAAATTATAAGCACAATATTTTACGGGAGACTTTTTGAGGCATTTATTTACTTGTATATGTTACCGGCAAAGTATGAAATACGGCATTGTATAGAATGCCTAAGACTAGCCGGCAATGTATGAAATGATTCTTATTTTATACATTGCCTAGGCATTCTATAGAATGCTTACTGAGAAGCCGTCAAAATATGAAATACATCTCCGATTCGTTTCGAATATTGTGTGGCAAGGCACGAGACTTTTAATACGTGCCTCAGGTTCAGAATTTGTCAATTGCCCATTGTGGTTTGTTTGGGAGTGTCCAAATACTCAATTTTACTTTAACTTGATTTTTTTTTAATGCCTATATATTGGCACTTGTAATAAGTGGAAAAGGTTTCTATCGACTTGGAGCTTCTGAAGGAATTTTAAAACAAGTATATATGAAATCACAATTTACTTTGTACCCTAAGAACTTGCTCAGAATTTAAGATATTCCTGACCATGAAATTCCTCTTCTGTCAGCTGCAATTGCTCATAACAAAGTAGCAAAATAAGAATGGTCTTTGCGAGAAAAATGTAATGAAATATAATTTAAAGTGCCATTCAAACCTACCATGTTGCAATAAGTAGTTTAATTTTAAGTTATTTTTTATTTGAAAATTTTGTTTTCCTCAATGAGAAAGACATAAACTTTGTTTGGAACAACTTTCTTTTTCCTTTACGCATTTGAATAATTTTTTAATGACACTCTAATTATTTTGTCAAAATAACATTTGTATTTTTTAGAAATGTAAGTAATTGATATAATAGCCTTATCATGAACTTATTTCATACTTTGCCTAAACAGCTTTGGCCATTCTATAGAATGTCTAGGCATTCTATACAATGCGTAGGCAAAGTATGAAATAATTCACATATTTCATACTTTGCCTAAAAACGTCCGGTATTCTATACAATGCCTAGGCATTTTATAGAATGCCGGCATTTCATACTTTGCCGGTAACATATATAAAGCTACTTTTGGGGAAAAAATTGTTTTAAAAAATCAATCACTTAATGCAGTTAAGCCTAGTAACGTATTAAAAATATTCTTAAATAAAACAGAAATAGCAATAACAATCTTAAATAATTCATAAAGTTTTCTGGTTTTTTTTTGTTCTCTTTATTTATTATTAATTTTGTCATATTAAGCTAGGAAATTAAAAGAAAATAAAGAAAAACTAGGTAATATTTCATAAATCTTTAATTCCATTGGTCAGTTAAGACGATTATATCTATTCTTTTCGAAATTTTGGTTTATTAGACGACACACACAGAAGACATGTATACAGCACAAAGAATATTATATAACTGATTCTACAAGCTAAACAAAGTATATCTCTCAGATGACTTGCAGCGCCATCTATTATTCACTTTACATTTAACTTACAACAAACTATGATGTTACCATGATTAGTTTTCATTAATAAATTTAAAGAAAGCATAAGCAGTAATGAGAAAATTAATTTAAAACTGTAAGCAAAAAAAAAGGAATCTGATACATATTTTAAAATATATATAGAGAGATCTTTATAAAAAAAAATGTCATATGTTTTTATTTACTTTAAAAGCAGTAATAATATTCTAAACACCTAATTTCCGAAATTTAAATTAAGTTAAATTACATTATTGAATCTAATCTACCTTAAATACCCAGATCAAAATTTTCTTATATAAGAAATTCCAAGTATGGCACTCTAAGCATAAAGAACTTAGTAGTTCTTTAGAATATAATAAAGAACGATGGACTAGAAGAGGTTAAACAAGTTCACGAACAAAATCTTTTTACGTAAACCAATTTCATTCAACCTCACAACGACAACAACAACGATCCTTAACCTTTCCACCACCTATTAATAACTAGCCACCACCAAATCCCGATTCTATTCATAATCCTTCTAAATTCCAAGTCACCGCCCAAACGACAGTTCACGGCCACAAGAATTCGTGCCAAGAAATCCTTAACAGACCGGATCCAAAATAACCAGGAAAAAGAGCATAGCACATTGCAATCTTTTCCCTCACCCGCACGCGATAGACCATCCCTTTTGAGTGGACGAAGCTACCTTTTGTTCTAAAAATACAAGACTCCCCTTTTTTTGTAAATGACCAGCGGCCGAGCATCGTAAATACCTGTGCATCATCACACGGCCGTTGCATCGATTGCTGTAAAGACACACCCTTAGAGAAGAGAGAGTGAGAGGCCCTAAGTATCCTGGTTAGACGTGATCCAATTTAATAGGCACAGAGAAAGTGTGAGGAGCAATCATTGCTGGAAGGGCGTGACTGTTTTGGGAATGGTCAATTTTTTCCGGTTAAATGAGAAGTAGGGCTCTGGGATCCAGTTGAAGGTCAGTCGCTGGAGAGGACATTGGCGATAAACACGTGCCATGGGCTTTATGGATATATTGTTGTGTGGGACAGTTTGATTTAGTGGGTGTGAAGAGTCGGGTAGGGATATGTTGGGGTGCATGGGTAATGTTTAGTATCAGGGTGTGACTTATGGATATTCTGCGAGGAATATTTTGGGGGTGGCTGAAGAGAGAAATTGTTTTGTAGAAATTTAGACTTATATTTTTCTTTCGTTTATCTGTTTGTACATGTTACAAACGTTTTTACAAAAACTAAGTTTCAATTCGTAAGATATATATATATATATATATAAAAGTATAAAATCGATTCTCATTCACCAATTACTCCTTTGTTAATCTTTTCATTTTTCAATTCCTACTATTAGTTCACTCTCTCTATATGTATATTTATTTATATACATATATGTTTTGTTCAAATTTTCAATCATTAATAAAATACTTTCTATTCATCCAGATGAGTTCAGATACATTTTTTTAACTTGTAGTGGATGACGCTAGATGTTAATACAGTTTTTTTCAAATATTAATGCATTAATTCAATTAAAAAATGAATAGATAGCTACTAACAAAAATAGTCCAACGGCATATATAGAAAGGAAAAATCGCTCGTTTTGTCCCCGTAGCGCATTGGATAACGCGTTGGACATCTAATCCAAAGATAGTGATTTCGAATTCAACGTGGAATGGTCTAATTTCTGAGAATGTGATTTATTTTTTACTATACTATTTTATTAAAATAATTAAATTTAATGAATGAATAAATAGTAAAAATCAAACAAAAAAATGGTTCAACACCATATATAGAAAGGAAAGCGGAAAATTGTGTAAGGAAAATCGCTTTCTATTTTGTCACTTAATATTAGGATTCTATCATATGTATATACACATTTATATTAATTATAGCTATTTAATAAAAAGTAACTAAAATAAAATTTTTCTTCGTTAAACTAAGTAGGAATTGACTTAAAAATTTTTCTTTATACTAGTTGTAAATATCTTAGTTATGTTGACGTGTAACGAATAATGTTAAGTAAAAATAGTATTCTAAAAATATGAACGAAAAGTACATAACATAATACACTTATAAAGTAAAACATTCAGTGTCTTTTGTTCTTTACCCGAGGAATACATTTATTTGGTTTTAATAAAAAAATTTCCTTTGTTCATTTTATTTATATTACTAAAAATTTATGCTTTCATATTACTACTGACATGATGTAATCGCTTTCAATAGGGGTCAGGAACCTTTTGCTATAGAGAAACCCCGCAAAAGGTATTTGAAATCTAATAAAATTGCGCTATCTTAACGTCTACTGGAGTTTCACAATATTCAAGAACTTTTGTTGTGTACCATTTCGTGTATGCTTTATCTCCAAGAATTTTATCTCAAAAATTTTCAATTATTTTCAACTTTAAAAGGGAAGACACTAATAGGAAGAGAATTTACTTCCAGCTTTAAAACTTTAACTTTAAAACCCGAGAAAACTCGTGTATCTTAACAATATTCATATTTGCAATAGTAATTATCTATAATCATAACTTATTATAATAGATAATATAATACTCATAAATATATAATATTCGTAATAAAAAATTATAATATAATATTCAGCAACAAAAAATGGATATTCTGGACAACCTTTACAAATTAATTGTAAAGTTAACGGGTTAAGGAGATGTCATAAGTATAAAAGATGCCTGAGTGCATCTTAAATGCTGGTCATATTGACACAGATATGATTGGCTAAGGTTTTAACTTCCATTTACTGTCAAATTTCATTATTTTACTAAATAATTAACAAAAATGTGTTCATAAAATAAAATATTTCTACTGCAATATTTGAATTTCTTGAATAGGCAACATCTAATGGCTAAAGCAGCTTAAAATTCTCCATCCCCGACTTAAGCTGTACAACTGAGAAATCTCATATGTTGCTTATTTCAGTCAAAATAAGTAACATCCAACAAGGTAATTTTTTCCCTTTTTATATAAATGTATTCACATTGGTTTCCAAATTACTATCTCATCTAACATACACTCACTGGCCAATGAATTAGAAACCCAAGATCAATATTTTATTGAACCATATTTTTCATGGATAACTGCTTTGATTCGTTTGGGCGTTCTACGTTCATAAAATAACATGGAGTGTCTATGTAGCTTTTTTAGATCTTGTAAATTATACGGAAGAGGAGAGTGCTTTCGGATGTGCCTTTCTTATGTTGAACTCTTCTGGCATAATATATTGTTACATTAGCGTCCATGAAGTATACATCACCAATGGGGTAGAAATGCAACAATGCAGGGTGCACTTGATCACGTCACTATAGCTATGTATCTTATAGCTGTTTGTTTACCCTCGAAGAACACCAGGGTACCAACTCCTACCAGATAGAACATGCCTATATCATGATATTCCCCCCTGACTCTTGCACAGCTCGAGTTAAGATAAAATGGATTCATGGCTTAGTGGGCTCTCGCCAAATTCATGACTTTCATCAGTGTAAAACAAGGTGTAGACCATATTACCCATTTCAATACAAAGTCTTCTTTCCCGACACCACTGAAAGCTAATTTTGCATTTCAGGCAGAAATGTGTGGTTTTCTCACAGGCCTCCGACTATGCATTCCTATTCTATGGAATTCTCTGCGCATGGTTCGGACTTAAATCTGTTGAAAGAGCCTTGGTTTCCGATTTATGTCAGGTTGAAGCACAGTACAGTTCTGCCCTGTTCTGCCGTACAGTTTGTCGAAGATGAAGCAGATCAAGGTCTTGCAAAACTGCACTCGATACACAGTTACGACTTCTAAAGAAGGACTGTGAATTCTGATTCTAACTTTTGAAAACCTTTGACAAGGTTGATTTTGAGAACCCAGTGAGATTTGCTGTCTTTGAAAATTGAGTCTTCTTCTAAACGGGTGCAAACAATAATCCCTTTTCTCAAATAGTGTAAGATCTGTCATTTTTTCATTTAACTTTATTCATCGTCAAAAGCACTTTTACACCTTACTTATGCTATCATTCTAAACACGTGTAAAACCTACATCATAAAAAAATTACATTTTTCATCCCTAACACGTATTCAAATGCAAATATCAAAAGTTTCTAATTTATTGGCCATTGTGTGTATGACTGCTGACATAATAAAAAATTATATATTCTTTGATAAAGTAGATTTTCTATCTGCTAAAAAGCTTACTTTACTTGTCCAGTAATTAAAATTATGTTTTATTAATGACAAGATATACACAAAAGCATTGTTTCAGATTTACGGAGCAACATAAGAAATGCGACCTTCTAAAATGATCAACATCAGTGCTTAAGTAAACCTAAAATGAAATGCCGAAAGTTAAGTAAAAATCGATTTATCCTCAGAAAATTTTAAAAATTATTCGCGATATTCATCTTTGAATAATTACATCTTTACGCCAGAATGAGCTCGTAAATCGCTCATCCGGTATAGTGATTAGCGAAGCTGACTGCTGGGCCGTAGGTCCTGGATTCAATCCCGGAGAAAACATGGATGTTTGTAAATGTATAGTGCCTTTGCGGCCTGTGGGTACTCTAAATAGCCATTGAGCCGCAAGTCCTCTCTTGAGGTGGGGGAGGCCCCTGACCTTCCTCCAGGGTGTCCTACCTCAAAATTGGGGTAAAACCGAGCTAAATCGTACTATCACCTGTATGGTTCTCAAGGCTACGGCCAACGACAGACGTACATCTAGCCCCTTGCTATGATGAATTTCGTGGACCTGAATCTGATGCAGTCGAGTTCAGGTGGCATAAGAAACAACAACAACATCTTTACGACCACTATATGAGGAAACGACAGATACTTTTATATAATTCTGACAATATTTTAATTATTACATAACTTTTTCAATGAAAAAGATAATAGTCATTATATTAAGCCTTATTATTTCAAATTAATGTAAATATCCTTTAGTATTTGAAGAGTAATTTGGATCTCAAATATATTAATATTATGTCAATTTAACAACAGAGTTTGAAGTATAATTTTTATGGATAGAACCTTCCGGCTTTTAGTCAGTTTTATAAATAATTAATTATGTATCGCATATTAATATCATCATAGACATAATTTTCATTCGCAAGATGAATATTTAAATATTCCGATAAAATGGAATAATTTTCAGCTCTAGAGACATGGGAAAGGCTTCACAAGAAAAAACTTTCAACATAGAACGATCAAATAAACTTTTTTCTAAAAACTTAATTATATTTAAATTTTAATAATTATTTAAATAAAATTAATATATATATAAATTTTTAAAATTTAAATATTTTTTAATTAATTATTTTTATAATGTATAAATTTTTTTTTGTTTGTTAGGAATATTTCATATGTGATGAAATGTAATAAGATTATATACTAGTAAATTTTTTTTCTGAGGAGAAAAACAGGAATAAATAAAATAAATAATTTTATTCTTATCCAATTACATATGTAATATCAATAATATGAGGACCAAAATATAATTTTTCGGAAGATAACTATTCTTAAAATTGTAGTTATTTACTAAATAAGGATTAGAAGAATTACCCTGTAAATAAGTTAAAACAGTATTTAAGTTGTTTAATGGTACCAGAGAGAATAATTGAGAAGACAAGCTAAGTTTTTCAAACAAGCTTCGTCATGATCTACGAAAACAAACAAGAGCTAAGGCAGTGTTTCTCAAACTGTGGGGCGTCCCCCCTTGAGGGCCGTGATAACTCTACCAGGGGGGCGCGAGCATATTGAAAAGCAAAAGATTATTTTTTAAAAAAATTACTAATTTACTGAAAATAAACAAAATACATTCTGACATAATAAAAAATAAAATACACATTTACACTAATGTAATGCACTTATAATTGTATCAGTACTGTACAACGTATTTTATAATTAATTTAACAGTACTAAGTTAAGGACAAGTTTAATAATTACCAGTGAACCCATGGTCTTGCCATATATAAAATTATATGCAAAAGTTAACACTTATCTTGATAAATTTTTGTAGCAGTTTATAATTAATCCCTTAACTGCCGATTAAAAGTTACGCGATTCGCATTCCATTGCCAACGTTTTCCACGTAGGCGAGCGTATGTGATGTATTATGAGAGGGAGAAAATTAATAAATAAGCAAATCCTCTGAAATAAGTAAATCCTTCGCAAACACTGTACAGGTCCTTTTGCTGCATTCCAAATTCTTCGGAATAATTTTATGGATAGCAGTGCACTGAAACGATCGTATTTCGTAATGACGTATATATACGTCTGGGGAAGAGACGTTTATATACGCCTGTGACACTTAATATTTTAAAGTCGTATATATCTTTAGCGTCAAAGTATAGTATCATTTAATTCAATTCATTGTTATTGTTTGAAGGGGGCGATGAAAATTATGATTGAAAATTGGGTTGCAAATGTTGAAAGTTTGAAAAACACTGAGCTAAGGTGTATGTTTAAACTATAATATTACTTATTTGCTTACGGTCACAAACACTTTAGAATAAAGTTCAAATTATTTATCAGAAATATGTATCATAATAGTCTACATCACTTCATTGAAATGTCGTAATTTAAAGCAAATACGTTTATTTAATCTTTGCTTTTTGAATGAGCCGTTAAGAGTAGCGTAAAATAACATTTTTTTTAAAACCTTTTAATTATGATATTTAAAATGCCTTCTTATATTAATATTTTACCTAAGGTGTAGTTCTTATTTAATCAACTATTTTACCTTATTTCACAATATTTTTCTTTTTTTTTATTTTATATATTACAAATAAAAAAAAAGATTTTAATATACAGAAAACTTTAAATGCATTTTTGAAAACGTGATATTTATTAAATAAAAATCTTAAAAGTCCAAAAACCTTAAGTCTAGCAATAAATGAATGGTGCAATCTTTCTCTCTTACTATATGAGAATTCTACGATAAAGATTAAGATGCTTAAACAGTTATCTAAATCTTAAGATATCAAGTAAACAAAATGATCAAAATGTATTAGTATTCAAAATCATCGGATCAAAAATTTAACCATATTTTCAAGAAGATCTACGAGGATTAATAAGAAGATTCAAAAATATATTTTAATAAAATTTCAGAAATAGGTTAATACATTAATCCCTTAAGCGTTATTTCTTTTGCCCAAAATGTTCCAAAAAAAGGCACATTTTTTTATTGTATATAACTAAGTTATAATACATAACAGAATGCGAAAATAGAAGAATTTTTTTTAGTTTTCAATTTTAAAGTTTAACTCTATTTTTTTTAATTGTGTGGAAGGCTAAATACCCTAAATGTTTGCTTTTTTTTAAGTATACTCAGAAATCTATGAAGAATATTTCATTTTTTGTAAAAAATTTTTCTAATACTTAAAAAAAAATTAATGTTCGAAACCTCTTTTTCAAACAGTTGAGTATTTTGGGCGTGTGCATATATATATATAACAATTTGAAACATGGGTCAATACAAATATTAATGCAATCTGGACAAAAATATATATCGGCTTTTTTTTGGGGGGGGGGATTATCTTACCATTTTTATTTCTTCTCCAGCAACAAATTTTTATTGTATATAACTAAGTTATAATACATAACAGAATGCGAAAATAGAAGAATTTTTTTTTAGTTTTCAATTTTAAAATTTAACTCTATTTTTTTTATAATTGTGTGGGAAAACTAAAACCCAAATTTTGTTTTAAGTTTCCAGAAAGCTATGAAGAATATTTCATTTTTTTAAAAAATTTCTCCCCAAAACAAAAAATTTAAAGTTCGAAACCCTTTTTTTAAACAGTTGAGTATTTTGGGGGGTTATATATATATATTTTACAATTTGAAACATGGGTCAATACAAATATTAATGCAATCTGGACAAAAATATATATCGGCTTTTTTTGGGGGGTTATCTTTCCATTTTTTTTCTTTTTCCCGCAAAAAATTGCAATTGCCTTTAATTCCTTTCGAATATTTTCAAGAATCTAAATTGCGCCTTCAAAAAAATTTTAAAAACCAAAATAAAAGAAAAACTATATCCTGAGGGAAAATTTGGAATTTTTACAAAAAATTTTTAAAACAAAAAATTTTAAAAATAAAGTTAAATAAAAAAAATACTTTATTTCAAGAAGCTATGAAAAAAAATTCTTTTTTAATTAAAAAAAATTAATTGGAAAAAAAAAAAAAGGGAAAAATTGGGTCTTTTTAAAAATAAATTTTAATTTTAAAAAAAATTTTAATTTTTAAAAATTTCAAATTAAGGAATGGTAGATTTACGAAAAAAATTTTTTAATTTGGGGTTTTTAATTTTTTTGGGTTGCCTCCTTTTTGTATACTATGTTAAACTATTTTGTGCTCAAAATTTCATAAAAACTAGCCATTTAATTTTTAAGGAAAAAAATGAAATTTTTGGGGTTTTAAAATGCTACTCCCAAAAAATTTACGTACCGCATGAAATTTATTTACAGACTCAAACTATGTATAAAAAAAAGTTTAGGGTTTTGGTTAACGTGATTGGGGATTCTTTCAATATTTTTTTTTATGAATGTTTTTGAAAATTTTTAAAAAAAGTATAAATTTGAGTTTAACTATTTTAAAAATAAATATTGCTTTGATTCATAAATGCATACCAACTTTTGTTACAGTACTTTGGGAATAGGTAAAAAATTTTAGAGCATTGGCGCAATGAAAAAACCTTAAATTTTAAATGAAGACAAAATAGTTATTTTATTTTTCTGAGATAGGGGATTTTTTAAAGTTTTGATTTCCATAGGGATGTGAATAAAACGAAAAAAGTTTTATATAATTTGAGTTTTTGTTTAGAGCTTAAATTTTTTGGGGGTTTTATAGGAAAAGTATATAAAGAAAAATCTAGACTAAAAAAATTAAATTTGATTTTTTAACCGATTTTGATCAAATGAATCGTACTGTGTCCCCTTAAATCTCAAAAGGTTGCATTTAAGAAATGAGGCAAGAATTAAAAATGCTGCACACATATGTTTTTAGGCGTTTTTAACTTTAAAAAGCATAAACATTTTCTTAAAAAAGGAAAATATGATTATAGTAATTGTTATTAACACGTTATTACTTTAAAAAATTTTATACATTTTACCTACCATTAAAAGGTATGCATCGTATTTTTACTGTCTCTTTGTTTTTCTTTTCTTTATTCATCTTTTTATTGGAAAAATAAAACCTTTTTTCTTAAGAAAAATTCATATTTGAGCTAGCAAAATCTTCTACTTAATTAAGAAACAAAATATTTTACGTTTCTTTCAATTAAAGAATTAATCCTGTTCATTTCTTTACAAATCTCTTAAAGCTTCTTTTATTCATCTCCTGTTTTCTTCTTAAATAGAAAATAAACATTTCATTTGATTAATCAAACATTTCGCAAGTCTTTTCTTCTAACTTGAAAAACTTAATTTTTGAGATACAATTAGTTAAAGTAGCCATTCTAAAATACAAAGAAGAAGCTGCATTAAAAACATTAGCTAAAGAGTAAACAAAGCGCTCCAACTCAAAATCGAAGTAATTTCTCTTATTTATTTCTTAAGCATTAAAAATCTATCCCTTTCTCTTAAAAATAAACACTTTTACGATTCAAAAACTCAATTACCATTAACATCACAAACACGAATTTGATTTTCCCAAAACTCAACTACATCACCTTTCATCCATTTTTCCAGTATTATCACTACCCAGAATAAAATTATACAAATGCTTAAAGGAAACAAAAATTCCATTAGAACTTGTGCCATTCTATCTGCGAAGAATAGTCTTTTCGTTCGGACTCTTGCAAAAGTTAATTAATTTTAGGAACGCCATTTTTCCCCAAGGCCTGGCACCACTGTTAAGCAAATTAACTGAATTGGTAAGAATAAAAGTTCATGATTATTTTTCAAAGCAAGGGGTGAAAAATACTCCGCATTATCCAGGGAAATTTTAAACCAAGCGAAATAAAGGAATTTCCCTTCTAATTAAATTGTAAATCATTCCCTGAATTCTGATCGCGGGGGGACCGTTGCTATGGTTACATCACGGACATTCTATCCCCTCCTAACCATGAAGGAAATATATAAATAGCCCTTCTTTCCCCCCTCCTACTATTCCAATCCCATATCCAACGCCATTCCACTGCCACATTATACTAAGTCCGTTATAGGAAAAGGGACCAAAATATTTCAATGTAAATTCCAAAGAGACATTTTTCAAAATGGCACCCATAAACTTGACTCTTATATGGAAACTTCTTTTTGAAAAGCCTAGTAAGTTTATTTGGAGCATTATTTTGAAAACTGTCAGTGCATATTTTATAACTCGACATAGCCCTAATTCTTGAACAAGGGAAATTCATCCTGTTGTAAAACTGGGAAATAAGAGAATAAATATTATTTTAAAAACTAAGAACTTTCATTCCATAAAGTAATGTTGTTTTTTCAAATAAAAATTTTGTTTATTACGAACTCAAACTGAACCTACATTAACTGAGATTCATAATATATATATAAAATATAAAAAGAAATAAGAAAAATGGGTTTTGAAGGATAAATTTTTTAACATTAATAATTTATTATATGTATCTTAAAATTTAATTTAGAAACGTAAAAACAATAAATTATAACAAAGGCTTATTAGAATAGTTTTAATAATTCTTTATATTTTCCCGCGTAATTGATGTTTTTTGTTATATTTCTTTCAACATTATACATTGTTATATTTCTTTTCAAATTATATATTGTTATATTTGTTAAATAATTATTATTGTTACATTTATTAGAATGCCCAACATATTGTGAGTTTCTATGTCAGTAAAAGTGCATGTCTTAAAAACTAACTCGTTACTGACCTGTCAGATTATATGACATTTCTAGAAATAGATGAAAACATTCAGAAAATAGTTCATGTTTATCTGGAAATATTAGACATTACCTGCTATCGAGGAACTTGCGATTAAAATAATTTTGCTTCTGGAAAATTGAATTTTAAAAAAATTTTAAATATAAATCTTTGTATCATTTATCATTTATTTATTTTTTATTTATTATGAACTGATTTTGAATTCTAAAATAAAAAATTCTAGTAGTAATATAAAATTAAATGAAAAAATTTCCAACACTATATTTTCAAGGAACATTTATCTTTTATTTATTATATGGAGTAAATTCAAGTAGTGAATGAACGAAGAGTTTTCACTGAAGAAACATCTTGAAATTCACTTATATTAGATAAATTGATAACTAATTAAATATACTGAATTTTAAGACAAACTAAATACTTGATCTGTAATTCATTATAGGAGAAATATTAATGTTATAAAAGTTTTATTATTTATAAATAAACGAATCTTTTCCATTTATTTGACTATATTTAATCATTACATTAAAATGAACTAAATAGTTAAATCAGATTTAAAACACGTATAAAAAATTATAAGAATTAAAATGCATTTCCGTGTGTGTTAATTTTGCTTTCTAAATTCTTTTTCAATAACAGCAAAGATAAAACAATAATTTCAATATGAGTCAAAGATTTTTTAAAAAAATTTGTAATGTATTTTTTAAATGAAGAAACAACAAAAAGGTTTATATTTTTTAATGTTATTGAATATATATATATATATATATATATATATATGTATCAAATGCTAAGATAAATCAGAAATTTAAATATCTTCTCATTCATAACTAACTATAAATGTATTAATATGGTATGATTTTATAATCATTTTGAATCTTTAACATGTAAAAATAATCTTTATGAAAATATAAAGAACAAACTTTACTAATTGGTTTAAATAAATGAGTGTTCATTAATGCCGTGTTATAAAACAACACAAAGGCTATTGGTGACAAACCTTGTACTTTTGATTTGGTCAAGTGATGAGGATGAAACCTGAGCTGGAAATCCCCGTCTCCGACCTTCCATACTACGCTAATTGAAGGACTTTTTGAGCCTTCTACAGATTTGAAGTACATAGCTTCTCCACACGATGGGTTTGCTGTCGCACAAAGGTTCGAAAACATCATATGCTGGCCACTAGACCGGGACCATAACTACTTGGCTACCGCTGCCATCTATTAAATGACGTAGTAAAAGAGTTAAATCTTACGATAGAAAATTCGGAAATATATGCTAGAACATAAAGCACAAATGTTCAATTTACACAATTTATTGAAACTAATATTTATATAAAAAAGTAAAAGTAAAAAATTTTATTTTCTATTTTTGTTTTAAAATGCGTTTTACTTTTATAAATTTTTAAAAAATATCCTGAAAAAAAATTCGCATTTCAAAAATATATACTGATATTGGCAGCATTTATATGTAAAAACCTTTGCTGATTTGTTCATGTGAATTTTTTTTATTGAATTTTCAATTGAAGACACTTTTATGTTTTTCATTTTTAAAAAAGGAGTAAAATAGAAGCATAAATATGCTAACTAAAAGAATCCATGAATTCAACCTTTTTTAATCCGTAAGAATATTTTGGCCTTTAAGAAAAACTTTTGAAATTTTTTTTTGTTTGAATTACAGCATATTATGCACATAATTAAACTAGTCAACCGAAAAAACAACTTTGATGAAAAAATTGAACAAAAGAGCTTTGTCAGCCATGACTGTTACAACAGTTTTCAGAAAAATTGTTCATTAATCACACGAACCAGAATTTTGGAGTAAAAAGAGTAAAAGCTTCAATTAATTTTTTCCCACATAGTTTTAACAAAAAAAGAATTTTAAAGCCCTGATTTTTGAAAGCATTCTATAATGAAACTGCTTACTGAATGTATGCAAGTTTTTTACACTTGTATTTTTTTTTTCAAAAAAGCAGATATTTTTACGAACTAATAAAGAAGCAAAAGTTTTTTTATTTATATTTTTAGATATTAGAAGTATTTATTCTGAGTATTCAGTGATATGTTCTTTAGTTTAGGTAATATGTTTTGAGTTCTTAGTGATATTTTTTCTTTAACTAGCTATTTTTAATATCTCCAAATTCATTTCCTTCATTTTTTCATTCCTATTTTTTTTAATAGCGAATATCAAAAGATTAAACTGAATACTTTTTCAATAGATTTCCAATCACTTATACAAGGTATTTTTTTAAATAAGTTATTACAATTATTTAAACAAAAATCTAAACATTTCATTTTCGTTAACTGTTGCTACATTTACCAATAATATTTACAAAATAATTTCAGAAAAAAATAACATCTTTACATTAAAAATATACAATTTTTAGAGTTTTTGAATTCATTATATATGTAACAATTTCTGATAATTTCTGTAGTATGAAATTATCTCGGGTTTTTTTTTCACTGTGTCCACTGATATTAAATTATAAAATTCTAATTCATCTTTTTTTTATACAAAGTTTCTAATTCATAAATAATCAAAATTGTTGTCAAAGAAATCGAAAAATAATTCTTTGTGTGTAGTATTAGTAGTAGTAGTAGTTCAGTCTTTGAAGTCCCACTGATATATTTTTTGAAATATATGAAATCTTCAATAGTAATTTATTTCATTCTAATGAAAAACGTTTCTAAATTACAAATTATTATGTTACAATAAATACAGTACAAAATAGAAGAAATATTAACAATATCCTTTGAAATAATTGCACCAAACTCAGCTTACTTAAGGTACCCGACTACGTTCGAAACTATTATCTTGTAAAAGCGCATTAAATAGATAATTTTTATGATACTTAGATTGGATTATATGTGTAAAATTGTTTTAAGAATATTATTACAGTTAAAAAATAATTTAAATACAATATTTTGGCAAAAAATGAACTTATAGAATTACCTATTTTCAAAGCATTCTCCTTTTATGGAAGAAATGCTTCAATGATAATAATATTTTCCCTATATACGAACCAGGATTTTTGAATCACATAACTTAGAAGTGGATTTATCCATATTTTAATACAACAAAGAGGAGAAATTTTAAGAAAAAAACACCGATAATTATTTTAATTGGTAGTAACTCTGAAAATAATGTGAATTTTTCGAAAATCGTTGCTCAGCCTCTCTGGAGAAAACTTAGTTTTATATAAGAAAGATACAATTATTATAGAAGCATTTTTTTTTTCATAAAGGAGAATGTTTTGAAAATATGTAATTCAAAGTTCATTTTTTGCCAAAATATTGCATTTAAATAATTTTTTATTCTAATAATATTCTTAAAACAATTTTATACATGCATTCTAATCCAAGTGACGCTAAATAACCAAAAAGATATCCATTTATATACTTTTTTTAAATCATGGTTCCGAACGTAGTCGGATGCCTTAATACAAAAACCTCAAGAAATTCTAAGCTACTTAATGAATTTTTAATCGATCCCTGATAATGAGTAATACTTAGTATATATGTATATATATATATATCCTGTCTTCACTTCAAAGTCAGACTTAATGGCGATCGATTTTCTGAGCTCTCATCTCTTGAAGTTTTTTATTACTTAAAATAGAAACTACCATTATGAAAAAAAAAATTTTAAAATATGCAAAGAAACAAAAAAAAATGTTCTAATAACAAAAACAACTCTCTCGGTTGGTATAAATCCCTTTCCCCCGTGCTCTAACGATCGATACTAAACAAAGAACGGAGTATTCTTTCCTCTCAAACATAAACTAACCTCCTCTCACTCGTTCTAATTAAACCTACCCCCGCGCCCTCTACACTGGAACACAAATCCTTCCTCTCCTTAATCCTCAAAACCTTCTAATCCTACCCCACCGAATTCATTCCCTACATTTACACATACAAAAAGTGCCTCCCTTAAAACCCGATTCTACATCTGCCTTGGGGGGGCAAGTTGAAGGTCCCGTAAAAGAACCAAAAGAAAAAAATACACAAAAAGAAAGAATGAATTTCATGGGAGGGTTGAGGGAGGAAGAGGAAGTATATCGAACGACTAGAAAGAGAGGGGTGGCTGGGGGTATGAAAAGGTAGATGCTGCTGCATGCACTATTCTACGGAGAGGGTAAGGACGACTCAGGGTCAGAGATGTGACTGGCCTGGATTTCATCGATTTTCAGAAGATTGGGGTGGGAATGGGGTGCTCCACCCCCCCTGCCAGACGATCGCTAGACAAGGAGCAAAAGGGTCTAAGAGGAGACTTTTCAGGTTCGGGTAATGGCGGCTTCCAACAGTTTTGGTTTAGAGACAAAGAAAAGCCGCGAAGGTGAGTTGGCGGGGGTGTAGAGCTACCTGTGCGCGTGCAAAAAGAAGGGAGGCTTCTTCCTCTTAAAAGAAAATTGCAAAAGGGTGGTATTGTGGGAGCAGAGATTGCAATGGTGTATTTTTTTTTTCTGGGAGGTTTGGAAAGATGCGTTTTGTTTTTGATGGATGGCATCGCGGAAAGAGTCGCTCAGCCCTTTTTGCGTATCACCTTTCAGCGAGTGTGCACAATTTCATATAAAGAGGTTTAGTCGGAGAAATAAATAAAAATGGAATAGTGAGAGAAGTGATTATGTTACAGTATTGTTTTTCTCTCTTCCAGTTTTTGAAATGATTCTTTTGACAGATTGTGTTTTTATGAAAGGTGTTTCCCTACAGTTCCATAAATTGTTTGAAAATTTATTTGAGACATAAAATAAGACAAATTTGTTGATAAAAGATTTTTTGTGTTTTTTCCAGAGTAAAGAAATGTGAATATATAAAGGAAATAACTCGCAGAGTTCGCCATCTAAAACGAAAAATTTCAGGAAATGGTTGAAAAGAATTTTTGGTTTCCTATCAGCTATGTAAACTTCGCGTATTCCCATAACTAATATTAATAATTTTTTGAGAAGATGTTAGTACGCGCGTCTTTATTTTATAAGAAATAATTTTAAATATGGATATTTATTTTAATTTCTCTGTAATGTACACGATTTTTATGAAAAAAAAATGTTTCATTGATCAGTTTGGCTCATCCCAAATTCTTCTTTCAGCATACAGATAATTTTCACTCCTATATTTCGCTATATCTTAATAGTTTATTATTTTAGTAACTCACATGTCTCAATATTTTTTATCCATTCAACTGTTAATCTAATCTGAAAGTTTTAGATGCTTTGTGTCTCTGATCTTTTATCCAAACTGGAAAACTAGAATTCAGCAACTTAGAAAATAATAAACAAGTTAATTAAAAGTGTTAATGCTAATGAGAGTATCCTTTATATGAAGATTAAATCTTTTATAAAGCTAACATGCTTTTAAATATCTTTAGCAAAGGAGTCTAATCTAGCTTTAGTCTTGTTACTTTTATTTAAATACTAATTATCTAAGTAGTTGTCTTTTATTAGATTAATTTAGGAGCACCCAACGTTTTCCCGATAACAAAGAATTCGGTAGGAAAGAGTAAGCTATATGAAATGTTATGCGATAACTTCCCATAAACGTTTAAAAATTAATAATTTGATATTCTTTTCCGTCGTATTGGCAATTTTTAACTCAGCATCATTTATAATTTTACACCAATCAGAAATACATTGTTCACCTTAAAATGCCATTTATATATTTATAGTATTCTTTATACACACTCATGGACAAAAAAATTGGCGCACCAAGAAATAATTGCGGGATCGTAACGAAACTTGGCATGAAGGTACATACATGTCGGGGAGACATGTAGCTTCAAAATGCAACATTAAGGGGACATGGTACGATTTACGCAAAAAATTTTAATTTAAGGATTTTTAATATTTTTTGGTTGCCTCCTATGTATGTATACTATGTTAAACATATTTTGTGCTCAAAATTTCATAAAAAATTAGCTATTTAATTTTTAAGGAAAAACAAAATTTCTTAAAGTGTTTTTTAAAATGCTACCCCTTTCTACAAATATTGACGTACACGCATGAAATTTGATTTACAAGTGCGTCAAACTATGTATAATAAAAGTTGGTATGGGTTTTGCGTTAACGTGATTGGTATTCTTACAATACTTCTTTTTATGAATCCTTATTGAAAATTCCTTAAAAAGTCTGCAAATTCTAACTTCAATTATTTTTTAAAAAATAAGTATTGCTTTGATTCAAAATGCATACCAACTTTTGTTACATGAACTATTGGGAATAAGTAAAAAAAATTTCAAAGCATTAGGCGCAATAGAAAAAAAGCCTTAGCATTTTAAATGAAGACAAAATAGTTATCTTTCTGAGATACGGCAGTTTAAAGTTTTGATTTGCCATAGGGATGTGAATAAAAACGAACATAAAAGCTATCATAATTCTGCGTTTCTTAAGTTTAGAGCTTTCAAATTTTGTGACGTTATAGAAAAGTATATAAAGAAAAATTTAGGCTAAAAAAATTAAATTTGATTTTTTGACCGATTTTGGTCAATTGAATCGTACTGTGTCCCCTTAATAAGTAATTAATCCCATATGAGTGAATAGAATATTATAAAAGAGAGAGAGAGATTTTTTTCCAATGCTAATTAAGTCTTGTAGGAAAATTGGAGGTACTTACGTATTATAGCAACAACCGCTAACGTTCAAAGTAACTCGCTAAGTTGGCAACCCCAATTTCGCATGTGAGGTATGCGCATAGTTGGCAATCGTGTGTTTCGTTTCACATTATGTCCCCAATAGGTTGCGATAATACGTAAGTACCTAATTTTTTTGAATGCGCAATTGAATAATTCGATCGTCACTTACTCAGTTTCCTATAAAAGTTCTTTTTCAATCATAAGACGTCGATTTAATGTGAGATGTCAATGAAAATCAACGATATAGTTTAACAAACTAAGTATTAAAGTTAGTAACAAATTGTATAAATAGAAATAGAAAACAAACAACAAAAATCTGTGAAAGAGTGAAAATGTCATATTCTCGGTTTCCACGAAAATTTGTTATTTTTGTTTATGTCTTCAAGTGCTTAGATTACTTCCTAGAAGTTCTTGTCAAATCTCACAAAATTTTTCTTCGTGTGTCATAATATGCTGTTCTATACTTTTCGTTCTTTTTTTAATTTATACTTTTAAACTCGTCGGTCTCCTTTACTCTGGAACTTACGTGCTGTTAGAATCGCGCTTTTATGGAGTATTTAACATACAGAAAGTAGATCGTGCAGATTTAAAAAAGGGATAGTTATCCCTGCTATATTTGATATTTTATTATCTAGAATTTTCTTACATGAAGCTGACGGATCAAATCAGAATAGTTAAAGCTGATAATGAAATTTTATTGAAAACAGCATTTTAATAGTAATTATAAAGAGAATATATAGATTTAAAACTGGTGTGATATTATACTTGAATATGTAAGCATATCGAAATGATTTGTTAAAACAATTATGATAGTATTTTAAAGAAGTTTTTCTGAATAACACATTAAGAAAATCTCAATATCTAATTTTTTTATATAAATAAAAGCGACAAAAATCATTGAACCATATTAGCATAACAATGAGCTTATGCATAACATACGGAATATTAATTACTTCTTTACGGAAGCTATTCTTCTCCATAGTTAAATAAATTTCTCAAAATATTAGCTTTGTAACGGGGCTTTACTTGATTTTCTATTAATCCTCTTGGGGAATCTCTGGGGCCAGCATTGAGTTATTTCACAGCCATCCCACTCAAGAAGAAACCTTGATATGGAAATTAGCTAGTATATATAGTAGAAGTGTAGTAATCAAGAAAGGTGGAAAAGAATCTGAGTTGTTGAAAGCAGTGCTGTTACGGTAAGGATCGGAATTTAGACGCGTGATTATAGGACGGGCTTTAGTTATTAAAATAAATTGAAGAACTTAGGATTCATGCGCGCTTATTCACATAGGGTTTTGAGCTATCGTTATATCACTCTAGGTTTTCCCTCTATAGTTGGCTTGTCTTAAATTATTGTATTTGGTAATAATAAATTGTATTTCTCATGGCCAGTTTGGGTGATCACTCTTGACCTCCTACAAATTTTGGTCGAGTAGATGAAGAGAGGGTTTCTCCAGGCGGGAGGCCATTACAGTTTTTATATTTAGTTCAATATTAGTTTATTTATGTGCTTTACTTATAAATTTAAAAAATAAATTATTAAAAGGTATTTGAGTCTAACTTTGCATTCCGTTTCAAAAGAACTGTTAAAGAACAGGAAAGAAATGTAAAAGAATTGTTTATCTAAAAGAACTTTTTTACTCACCGTTCTACAGATAGGTTAATTAATAAAACTTATCGATAATAGTTAAACATTATATCATTTAATTACTAGTGTTAAATTTTAGGGCAAAATTTTTCCAGTTACTACTTGCAATTGACATCCCAAATTATTAACAAAACTTTTTATTCGATTTACATTTCACAGAAACATATTATGACTATAATACAACAGTTAATTTAATTTCATATTGTTTTCAGAAATAAAAAAAAATTGGATTCCATATCTACAGATCTATATACAAAGTTAAACCGGTGTTGAAGTTCTGAAAAAAAAATATATAAAAAATACCGAAATGACTTTATTCCAGCTACACTACATGACACGTCTCAAATCCTCTGAAAATCCTCAATCATGTCGATTTTTAGATAAGAACAAATAGCCACCCAGATGTCAGATCAAATCCTGTGGTTGGAAATAAAGTTATATCCAGCACGTCAAAGCGAATGTGTATGAGAGACATTTTGAGGCCCGTAAAATTGATCGGCATTGTTTTGGGGAATTCCATCGAAATAAGGGGGCTTGAAACAGACAATCTTTTATGGCTATACTGTTTCGGACGGAAATCCGATAGCCCGAGTTTGAAAGGTAATGTGAGCCCTATTGATTCTCTTTGCCTCTTCTTCCTCAAAGCTAATGATGGAGCCGTTGTGTGTTGGAATTGTTATCCAATAGACTGTGTTTTGGGAATGCTTAGAAAATGTTCGCTCAGGGCTGTGGGGAATACCGATTTCGCTTGGCTAGTTTCGAACAATGTTGAGATCTAGATCTAAAGATCTTTTAGCTCGTTTCGAGGAAAGAAGTTCGGTTCGAATTCCGATTTTGAGGAACCTGCAAGTAGAACGAAGTAAAAAAATATTTTTTTCCCTTCCTTGTTCTTTTGGGAAATGCTTTGGTCATATAAATGAGGGAAATTATCTTTATTGGATTTTTTTTTCAGTTGCAGAAAGAAAAAAATTCTCTGAAGGGAGAAAGTATCGTACGTTAATTAAAAGAAGTGGGGGTTTTAATTAGTAGTTGGATTTAATAGAATGATTAATGATATTAAAAAAAGCATGCTGTAAAAAGTTTTACGAAAAAAATGCCGAGGAAAAATACTACAATTTGTTAAGACTCGAAACCTAGTTTGACATTAATGAAAACGATGTCAACAATCCAGAATTTTATTTCTATGTAACTGAATTTCAAAAGTGCAAATTTTCCAACGAACTTAAAACGGCTTACAAAAGACATTAAATTGAATGGCTACGTTCGGAACCATGATTTTAAAAAAAGGTATAAATTAATAATTCTTTTGTATTTAGTGTCAGCTACATTAAAATATGCGTATATAAAATTGTTTACGGATATTATTATAAGAAACAATTATTTAAATGCAACTTTTTAACAAAAAATGAAGAAAGAATGACACATTTTCGAAACATACTCCTTTTATGAAAAAGGCTTCTATACTAATAATTTGCTTATATACCAAACTTCTATACCAAAGTTAAACTAAAATTTTCGAAATACATAATTAAGGAGTAGATTTATTCCTATTATATTAGAATAGATAAGTTTTAACAACAAAAAAAACACCCGTTATTATTTCAATCGATTGTAAACAATGTGAACTTTTTTCAAAAATTTTAGTTCAACCTCAGTATAGAAATTCTAGCTATATATAAGCAAAATATTATTAATATAAAAGTATTTTTCATGAAAGAAGAATGCTTCGAAAAAATGTCTTTTTTTCTTCATTTTTTCCCCCAAAAAATTGCATTAAAATTTTTTTCTAGTAATAATATTCGTAAAACAATTTTACATGTATATTGTAATTCAAATGACACTAAATATAAATACAATATTCATTTGAACGGGGTTTTTTTTTCAAAATCACGGTTCCGAACGTACTCAGTTACCTTAAAACTAGTAACAACAAAAATATACCGTATATTTGCAATTCCGTTGTTGTTGTTATTTGAGAAAGATGGGGAGAAAAATTTGTGTATGCCATGCGATCGTCGACCTACATTTCAGGAAGAATCACATGATCATACACATTCAGACATCCCAACGAGTGAATGTGAATCTTACAAACTATTCCAAAACTTGATTCAGACTTTGACTTTGAAGTATATAGTAAAAACTTTAAGCTATGTGCTTTTCCGAGATTAGTGGATTAGCATAAGCCGACCCCTTACTGAAACTTAAAAATAATCCAAAAATTCTCGGCTTATTCATGGAAATAAATGGGAATTATTATAGCACGGCATTCCTGCAAAATAGTTTCATTCTCATAGAATATAAATAATGGAAGAAAGATTGTTTTATTTATGTTCTGTGTTTATAATTTCGTTGTGAAACATGTTTTGAGAATGTACGGTAAAAATGAGACAATCTTAGAGCTTTTGTAACCAAGACATCATGGCAGAGAGTGTGTGGCGTCGTTGTTTCGGTCAATCTGCTTTTTTAGTCCTGATGTTAAAGACTTGTATTGTGCCGGAGATGAAACGCATTAAATCTCTCAAGATCTTCTTTCTGCTAGGCGAGAGTGTGCGCAGCGTAATAATGATTCAAAACTTATTAACTATCTTTTGGAGTCATTTGAAACGATTGAAAATAAGTGGTTGAAAAATATTCAAAAACAAAATCTTGTATAGTATTCACATTTATCTAAATGTAATTAATAATGTAATACTTATGTGCTATTCAGTTTCTACTATTATTTCAGTCTCTCCCTATATATATACACATATGAATGAGTGAATATTAACGCAGTTCTGTTCAGCTACACGAGGGATTTCGGTGACGGACCCCGTAAATTTGAACCATGGTCAAGTGACGAGGATGACACCTGAGCTGGCACCCTCTCTCCTAACTACCACACCAGTGGGAAGACGTTTGAGCTCTCGACAGATTTAACGTGCATCGCTCCCCTACACGGCGGATCTTTAGTGGTACTGGGCTCAAACTCATGGCATGCCTAAGAGATCCGATACCTTGACCACTGGGCTAACGCACAATAAAATAAAAAAATAAATTGCTTTCTTGAAGTTAGGAGATCCAGTTGTGTTTTTAGTAATTATTCATTGTTTTGCATAACAGGAAATTATATCGTGTAATATTTCAGAGCATAAAAACATTACCTGTATATATATATAAAGAAAGGTTAAGAATCGCACGTCTGTTCTTAGTTTCTAGAAGTTATATATTCTAAAAAATACAAAAAGCCAATACTTTTCTATATAAGGGAACAGTTAATGTCAAAAATACGTGTTGAAATAAATCAGAAGTATTTTTATTTTTTTATCATCTAGGTTTTTACTTGATATATCAGATTAATGCTTATAGAAGGGGAAAAAATAAAGTAAATACTCATCGCACTCTTTTTCGGTGTGGGGCAGAAGTGTTTTGCATAATATGATTCTTTGTAAAAGAAAATGAAGTTGTTTAAATTTTAGGGTAGTATTTTTTTTAAGTAGCTTTTTCAGAACCCACCATACAATCGTATTAAATTTAGCATACGTATCAATTCATTCGTAGTATAATAGTGCTAAGAATTCATACAAAAACTTTCGAATATTTTTGCCTGAAAGCTTCAATTTACAATTAAACGAGTTTTTGATTTTAACACAAGAAATTTTAATTTAAAAAAAAGAAAAAGAAAATTTTAATTTTAAAAATGATTTTCAAGTTTATATACGTTTGTATACTCAAGTCCATATATTATTTGAGAATGGTATTTCAAGCTTGAATTTGTTTTGAAAGCTCTATTATCTGTAAAACTAGTTCTACCGTGACATAAGTTTTAAAACTGTATAACAAACATTCAGGGTGAACTCTACTTGCCAAGTTGGAACGTCTGAGTATCAGAATCGATTGTCAAATTCAAGAAATAAATATTTAAATAGAATTGTGTGTGTGTGATTTCAAAGCATGCTAATATTTGTTCATTATCTTTATGTTTTAAAGAATGAGTTGCTCATTAGCTACCAAATGGGATATTGTTTAGCACTGGTTGAATAATCGCTTCTCAGATTTTATCATAATTATACAAACTGGCAATAAATAAGGCTGAGAACAGTTTTTTATTAGCATAATTGTTTTCAAACACTTGTTTTCAAATCATGCTATGAATGAAATATGTTAGTTAATTCCCACAATAACTCATAGAAATTGACATTTTAAGCATAAAATTATTAATTACTAGAATATATCAAAATTTATTAAAGCAATTCGTAAAACTTAGAATGTTAAGAATATGAATTTGTTGCCCTTGCTAAGCACATTAGAAGATAAGAATTTGAGGTCCCTAATTTGAATATTTCTATAAATGTACACACTTTAATTCGTGTAAAGATTTATTAGACTATAATTATATGAATTATTTTGAAATCATTAACTTTACTTAAATTCTTGTTATTTGACGAATTTTCAATATAAATTCGAGCAAGAATAAATAATTACAAGAAAGTTTAATTCAGAAATTAAAATCGTAAATTTACTCAATAATCATCTATAAAAAAAATGTTGAATTTTTTTCCGGTTTATTGAATTACTTTTGATACAATTCATCAAGCATAATTGCTACAAAATATGAAAATAAAAAAGTTCATCGGCTATGAAAAAAAACCCTTTTTTTTCTATCTATTATTATTAGAGTTAATAATTCAGCAATTTTAGCAGGTTATTCTTAAAGATTATAAACGAAGCTCTTTCAAGAACTCAAATACTTATCTTATTTTATAAACATTTCTATAAATAAAAGTAAGAGAATTGAATATTTCTTTATTAAAATCACTGGAGTAGCTAGCTGTGAGGGGCCCTATATCAAAATTCCTTCGGGGCCCTTTAATAGGTATGGGAGCCCTGTTTGAGTCAAACATATTGGGGCCCCTGTAACTTTGGGGATCATTGATACTACGCCCCTGATTCAAATATACTAAATATTTTCACTCGATGCCGATTCACATTACAAATTTATATCACTGCGATATGAATTCAGACATGTGGATGACAACTAAAATGTTCTATAATTAAGCTTTAAATGGAGACTTTAAAATGAGAAAATATACGCTAAAACATAATACTAAGTTATAATTTTTATATTAAACCTTCTTCCGAAAAATCCCATTCAGAAAATTGTATGTCAATATATTTTTTCCCTGAGTATTAAAATTTTATTTCATACATTTATCTAGGCATAAATTACTTATATTTGTCGTAGTCTTTCTTACTCTTGGGCAAGATTAACTTCCTAATATGAATTATTGTTGAAATGAATAAATACAAAATGTATATCAAACTAGTAAACAATGCGATTAACATGTGATAAAAGCAGTGCCCAACCTTTTAATCTCCACCCACCAGCCAAAGTTTGATACTTTGGGGCGGCCCACTGGGATAGGTGGGGGAGTTAATAGCTTATATTTTAGATAGTTTTGATTTAATAATTTTAGTTTAACTGTTTTTAAATATGCTTTAAGAATAAAATAACAGTTACACTTAAAAATGAATATAAAGTGATTTATATGCAAAGCCACCCAAACCTAAGAGAAATATACCGCAGAAAATAAAATGGAAATAATTTAGTGTTCATTGGGCAGCTCTGTGCCATTTGATCTATGGACTAGTATTGAAACGCGGCCATTGCTCTATATAGTTAACATGTGTTAAAAAACAGTGCTCCTGGTTTTTTTTATATCATTCCAAATGATAGATATAATAAATAAAGCAAAAATATCCTAGAAAAGTTTTGCAATTCTATAGGTATTTTTTAAACTAAAAACTGAAAACAAATCAATATAAAGATTAAATGATGAATTATACAAAACTCATCGATACATTATAAATTCAGACGACTAAAAATGTATTTTTATCATCAAAATTTGAATAAGTTCAGTTGTCAATACTTGCATATAATAATATTGATTTCATATAAAAGCATTTTAGTTTTTTGACATTTGTCCTTGGCATTTGATGAATTGGAACTTTGTTTTGAAGCATCTTAGCCCGTGTCTACAAACAGCGGTTCCCAAAATAGTATTAAGTTATCAATAAAGGTAACTATATATATGCATTTAATAAAGCACATCGTTAGGAAGGTTTGTCAAAACGCAAAAATAATATCCTTTATCTTGCAATACATATTTATTTTTGACTGAGAATTGTCCTTTCATTTCCTTTTATGACACAAATATTTCTCCTGAATCTTTTTTTCATATATATATATAGAGAGAGAGAGAACTATTCATGTGCAAACACTACCAAAATATTAAAACAGTTTAAACTGCTTTTATTTTTTTCTTAAATAAGAATAAATATTCATCTCTTTTTAGAAATAAATGATGATAAATTTGATTTTTGATTCTATACAATTTTCATCAATCATAACACTACTTCTAAAAAAAAATCCCATCCAATAAATAATAAATATCAAAATCTCAAGTATGTTGCATTCCACATCCACAAGCATAGCTCCAGAAAAGGAATAAAAATATAAAAGAACCTTATTCATTCTGTCATTCTGTCAAAGCTAAAATTGAGCTCTGGAACATCATTTTCCTATTTCTTCTCCGATCGAAATCCAGTTTACAAGAAAGAAGCCTTCTCTCTAAAATCCTATCGAAAACGTATTGCGAATAAGAGATGGCACACAAGCCCCTCCAGGTCCGTCCTTGCTTTCTTCTGCATGGACCTCCCCCTTCTAAATCGGCAAATACTACAACAGACGTTCCAAGAAAGTCGCTTGGCACTCCATGTTTTCTAACTCACAGGGGGCTGGAAAGAATAAAGGGAATCCAGTTCACGAATAGGACTTTTCGGGCCGAATCTTTTTATGTAACTCTGTCGTGTAGAACAAATCCACAAGGGAAATGGTGGAACTGGAATGGAATTCAATCGCGTGAAAGTGGTAGCGTTCAAAAGAAGGAATAGATTGAAATCATACAGCAAATAGTTTTGCGTGGTTTGAATATAAGTTTTAATTCTAGGATATTGAAAGTCAGTTTTTTTTTTAATATCATAGCAAAAAAGATAAAATTTTCAAAATAAAATTTCATGAGATATTGCATGATAGCGGGGGAAACGCAAACATTATAAGATTACCGAATTCACACATTCGAATAAAAGTGGAATTGAGTTCTTTCGAAAGAACAAAAAGGAAATTTTTCATAAAAGTAAAGTTTATTCAAAATATTTCCCTAATCTATTTTTGGTAGTAGACTATAAGTTCATTATGATCATTCAGAAGGGGAGGCGTACATTGTAAAAGCAGGAGAGTTTGCTGAATGTGTATTAGTTTCAAACTATAAGGAATTTCCATTGAAATTTGTATACAATCCTATTTCTGTTCCAATCCTGTTGTTCTTTTTTAGAAGTATTGATATGATTCTATTCTGAATACATTTCGAGAATTATATACAATTTGAGAATTTCAGATTTCATATTGAAATCATGACAAAAAGTAACTTTTTTAAATTCTAAATTTATTATTATTGTGATATTAAATAATGATATGGAATTAAACTTTTGCGAAAGTATAAAAAGAAGAAAATAATTGAGAACAAATTTTATTCTCAATATTTCTCGTGTTAAGTTTTCATGCTTCATGAAATCAGGGTAATAAATTAAATAAATGATCATTCAGAGGTTTGCAAAGCAGAATTCTGAAAATTGACTTTTATATGGGATATTTTTGACACAAGAACATTTATAAAATGAGCTAATGGAATTGCTAAACTATGTTTAACAAATAAAGTCTACAATACTGTTTAAACTATTCAGATCTTGGAAGGGCTTGATCTTTTTTTTCAATAAATAAACTTAGAAGTAAAATTGTGTTTCAAGTTTTCTTGTGAGACTTGTATTATAATTTATGTATACATAAATTAAGTGTGCAATTTTTTTTTTTAAAAAAAGGGAAACATTTTCTCCAAACATATCTGGTACACACAAATTTTGCCTTTGTTTCGTGATATTTTAGATTTCTCTTCAGTTTGACTTCCATTATTTCAATATAACGTATTTTATTATTTTAAATGGATTTTAGGAGGAAGCAAAAAATATTTATATCATAAATTTCTATTTATACCTATTTCATAATACATCATATATTTATGAGAATCACATTTCAACTTATTTTAATTGTTTATTTTATTAACAATTAATACAAAATATACGTAATTATTAATACAAAAGAATTAAATTATGCTTATAATTTCAAATAATTTTATTTTAAGCATTATATTATGTATAAAGGAAATAACTTTCATATATCAAATTATAGAAGACATTCAATTCAGAAGCTTTATAATATGCTACTATTATGCCTTATACATCTATAAGATGTGCAATTTTCAGATTTCTGACCAACAATTTTAAGATATTAAGTAAATTTAAATATTAAATATGCATTATTATAGTAAATAGCCATTACAACATCTTTATGATATTAAAATAATGGATTTTAAAATAACTATTTTAGTTTTAATGTAATAAAATCGTATTCACAGAATTCAATCTCTAGCTATACCCTTTTCCTTCTTTTACAAGTTAACAAAGCTTATCATTATTTCACAATGGAAAGGATCAAAAAATCTTTTAAGTACATGTACAAATTTAACGTTATTTCTATACATTTTTAAAGATTTTTTTAATATCTAAAATTTATTGTCTTTTAATTTTATATTACATTTCTCTTATTTCATTAAATCGTTTGCCTAATTTTTTCAAATAATCATTAGCATAATTCTCAAAGTATTATATTTTCTTTTTCTATAGATCGAAAAATGAGCTAAACTGTTATTCAGACGGGAAAATGGCTTAACTATTTACGAATATGGTAAAAAAACTTCTTTATTTTTTATTTGAAGAATAAGTAAGATAAATATTGAAATTTAAGATATTTTACTAATTTTTCACACCTAAAAAATTACCCAATTCTTTAATAAGCTCATATAATGTAATATTTAAGATTAAATACATGAATTAGCTTTTTTTAAAAGAATTTTCTTAGTACTACAAACAAAACCTTTTTTTATTTTATTCGAAAATTTTTATTAATTGTAATCAAGTCATTTGAAAATCGATAATTTATTTTAAAACTTCAAAAAGCACATTAACCTAAGCGGTAATCTTTTTGAAAATCAATTATTGCAGTATAAATGTTTGAATCAAAAATTTTAATTAAACAAAAATACACTGCAGCATTCATTATTTTTAAAATATCAGAGCTTACAGCTTCAAATAACTTTTAAAAAACAAAGATTGCCATCAGTATTAAAAATTTTAATTTAGAATAAACCTCGAGGAAAACTTTTGACTAATATCGATCAAAACTAAGATCTTATGCTTAAAAGACTCGAAACATTCTTTTTCTTTTCTTTTTTTAGCTCTTCTGGAGTGTTCTAATTTTTCCAATACTTCTTCCTTCTTTTTATCCTCCTTAATTTATCCAGAGCATCTGGCAACAAAAGCAAAGCTTTGTTCTCACAGCTGGGAAAAGGAATCCTTACAATTAAGATTTTAATCTTTTTTTATTGATCTTCAGAGTAGCGTGCTTTCTGATTCGTCTTCTTAATCAAAATACTGCTTTTTTTTCTTTACAAAAATCATTAATTTGAAATAAATGCCCCAAGTTTTTAAATATCTGTTTCGTAATACTTTTTGGCATTATTAATTAAAAGCTTTCATAAGAAAAATGTCTGAGAATTGAAAAAAGAGAAAATAATTTTAAAATAGGCCATGTGAAATGTGTTTTTCTAAAAAAAGCTTTTATAAAAATAAGAAGATAGAGTTTTTGGATTTTAAATATCCATATAATTAGACGATATAATTCCAAAAGTATTGCTTAAAAGAAATTTAGTCTGAATTTTTAAAATATATATAATTTAGGAAGCAAAAACACACAACATATTCTTAATAAATTTAATAATTAATTATTGTCCTGAGTATTATAGAGTAATTTTGCTTTTGGGTAAATATTAAATACTTCTAGTTTTAAAAAAACAATTAAATCAAATTAATAGCTGTTTAATAATAAATGCTTTTATAAAAACATAAAATTGTTTGAATGTTTAAAAAGAGATTTTTTCCCTCTAATTTTGTAGAAGACACTATAAATACTTGAAAAGTCTAAATTGAAAAAAAATTTGAGTTCTTATATTTAAAAAGAACTATCAGATATCTAAAGAGAATTTTGAAAAATTAGACTCGCAAGGAAGTAGAAATTTTTTTTAATAAAATTTCAAAATTGAAGCATTTTATGCAAAATATTTCTTTTGTCCTTACTACTTAGATTCAAAGCATTTTTAAAAATAAGAACAATCAATAAATATACACGTGATTTCATTCTATATCAGTGAAAGATTACTTCATGAATAAAACAAATTATAGTTTTTATTTTAAAAAAATAACATTGACGGAGCTATTAGAAACTGGAATGCATTTTCAGAATTTTTATTATTCTAATTTAAACTTCCCAAATAAGACTGTGAACTAATATAGATAGCAAGAATGTGATTAAAACAATTATTACAATATAATGAAAAATCTAATTTACTAATAATTGAAATAGTGGTATACTTATCATATTATCTATAAAAAAATATTTACAATTACTTTTATATAGTAAATCAAATAAAGTACCGCATTTTCTTTTGGCTAATAAGATGAATTTTTTACATAGGATAATGAACTTAAAATTGAATTTTATAATTGGAATACAGAAAGAGTCTTCATTTTTACATTTGCATTTAAATGGTAAAGATCTAATATGATGGGGAAAAGGGGTATTGTTTTTACAACGGATCAACTTATTTCACTAAAATTTTTACCGTAGAAAGAAGTTCTTATAATTATTCACAATTGTTTTCTATTTGTATAATTTTTGCTATATATATACAGTCGAACCTCCATATAACGAACCTCATATTGCGAATTTTTCTATATAGCGAACTTTTTTCTGGAACCAAGAATACTTCACGATTTTCTTCGTAAAATAACCTCCCAATAGCGAAGTGTATTTTCTATATAACGAACTTTTTCTTTTGTGATTCAATTTTTTTCTCCCTGTTTTTAAAGTATTTCTGGACATTTTAAGTTATGCTCTTTTGAGACATTTTATAGCGTTCATAAATCTTAAAGCTGGTTTTATTAGATGCCTAACTCGCCAAGAGCAATAGAGTTCTGGGCGTTTCATTGTATTCTCAATTGTAATTTGTATGTTTAGAATTTCTAGTTATAAAATAAAGTATGTTTAAAATTACTTGTATGCTTTAAATTAAAAAATGTCTTTAAAATTCACACACATTACTTTTAATATAAAATTTTTTTCTTAATGTTAAAAAAAACTGTATTTTTCGACATTCTTTTTTTCTAGATTTCCTTGCAGTTTTTCTTTCTTTTTCTTTTTTTTTGAATGGGATAAGATACATAAAACAAATATTTAATTTACAAAAAGGTGTGAATAATTACTTTTTTTATATATATATATAGTGTGTATGAATTTAAAATTTGTTTTATGTGGGTTTATAAAGTATATTGAAAAATGAACCTCTGTATAACGAATTTTCCATATAACGAACTTTTTTTCGGGATTTAGCGACTTCGTTAAAGAGTTCCTGCTGTATTTTAAGTAAACATTCATAATATATTACTATTAGCAAATTTGTGTGTGTGTGTGTGTGAATTAAACGTATCAAATTTTGCTCAACGTAATGATTAAGCAACTTTTAATTAAAAGGGTTTTCTGGAAAGATATGTCATATACGACTTAAATAAACGAAAGAGGAGCAATTTCACCAACATATCTCATCTTATTAGGCAAGCAGGTCATACATCGTCAGTCTTCTCGAACCAATCAATACCCAAGTGTTACTTTGCTGCACTTTAAACCATTTAATCAAGGGAAGGTAACATCTGCATCAAGAAGGAGTTGGACAGCAAAGAAAGAAATCGTCTTGGTGACATCGGTTGAGCAAATATTATCTGGGGATGCCACGACCAAATGGAACCGAATAGATTGCATTAGGAGATTGGATTTCGTAGATTGAGGGTTGAATCAGATAGATTGTGTTTGTTTCTACTGACTCAGTTTTTCCTAGGCTGCATGCCGAATATCAACCGGTGTGCTTTATCCAATTTTTCTCTTTTTCCCAGTTCTATTTTAAAATATTTTTAAATTTATTTTGGCTTCGGGAATTATGTATTTTTTCATATAAAATGTTACAGTTTTTCCTTCAGGAAATCTCTATTTTTTATTCTTCCTTCGTTTAAATTCTGATGACGGTATGATGCCAAAAATATTAGGATAAGTCGTAATAATAGTTATTCTATAAATCAAATATTTTGTAAGCTGTTAACAATAGCTCAGGTAATTAAAATTCGTCTGTTTTCTAGTAAGAGTAGAGATACTGTAGGTACTTCTAAGGAATGTATATCATTTTATTAAGATAATTGAGTCGCTCTTAGAATTTTTGTCATTGATCTCTATTGTCAATTTTTAAATTGCCCCGAACTGTAAAATAAGTTTAGCAAATTTCAAAGATATTATAGGTAATAATATAAATTAGTAATTGAAGTCTTAATGAATTTTATCATAATATGATTAAAATATATTTTCTAAAAACATTACACTAGAGTTTTAAGAATTATAAACTATTTTAATAATTCCCATTGCATTAATAGATAAATAAAATTTAAATATTTTTCCCCAATATCATGTTACAAATGTGTTCAGATTTTTTAGATCTCTGTACGTTTAATTTTAATAAAAAATATTTAGAAAATAAAAATGACATTTTTTTTTTAATGTTAGTAAGACGCATACGCAAAAACAGTTTAACTCAAGTCAATAATTGTTACTACACTTTCCCTAGACCTTTACAGTGGTGGGCAAAATTGTGGACATTTTTTTAAATTGCTATTTTCTTACGTTTGTATGCTTATAGAAAAATTTATGTTACACAAAAGGCTAAGTATTTATATCATTTTAAAGAGAATTTAATACTAAATTCAATACCAAAACACAATTCAAATATTTACAACACAAAAAAGTTATGGTGCAACAACTGTCGATATACATTAGATACAGACGATAGCAGTGAGTTATCAGAGCTTAGTGAGGTTGCCTTTATTCTTTATTACAGCTTCACATCGATGTTTAATTGAGCTGAAAATAGTTTAAACTCTTCCTTCGTTATTAAATGATGCTAGGAAATAATTATATACTTAATTAGTTCCTTTTTATTTCATAGGTACCTCATTCGGATAAGAGTTTTCAAACGGTGCCACAAATTTTTGATAGGATCCAGGTCAGGACCGTTTCCTGGCCAGAACCACAACTCAATGATCTTAGAACGGTACCAGTCTTTGAATTTCTTTACTGTGTGGTAAGGAGCAGAATCTTGCTCAAAAATAAATGAAGCATTGTTGGTAAAAAAGATCTCGGGTGGAAGGCAGAAGTTTGGGTTCTAGAATGGTGTCAATGTATTTTATGACATTCAGTGTCCCATCGATGATATGAAGGCGACAGATACCATTTGCTGATATGCATGACTAAATGACAAAACTATGTGGGTACTTCATAATTGCCTGGATGAAGTCAGGATGTAGCATTTCTGCTCAGCACGTCGCACATATTTTAGGTTATCACTACCGAATAACGATATTTTAGATTCATTCCTCTATATAACTTGTGACCAATAATCATTTGTCCAATTAATGTATTCCATTGCCTTCTGTAGTCCCTTTTAGAGTTGCTGTGTGTAAATTGAGATACGGCTTTTTCGTGGAATTCTACCTTTTAGTCTTAAGTCTAGTTATCTACTCCTGATTGTTTTTGAACTGACAGAAACACCAGCATCACTCAGATCACTTCTGATGCATGTCCATGAAATTCTTTTATCTCTTTTATGTATTTTGTTATTCTGTCATCAACAGATGTGGCCCACATTTTTCGGCCTCTACCTGCTTTTTTTTATTAAATTTATCTCCTGACATCTTAAACAAAACTTTCAGTCTCCAGATGTAGTCGCTGAACTACCCATGTAATGGGTAACTCCTTACATAATTTTAACAAGGGAAATACTTTTTTCTTATCACACATGTGTCCAATCTACTCTTTTAATGGATATCATTGGTTTTTGAGTGAACATCATTGTTATTCTGGCCAGAAAATAGTCCTGACATCAATCCTATCGAAAACTTGTGGCAACGTTTAAAAACTCTTGGACAAATGAGGTACCTATGAAAAAAAAAGAAACTAATTGAGGATATAATTGTTTCCAGGCATCGAGTAATAACGAAGGAAAAGCTTGAAACTATTTTCAGCTCAATGGAACATTGATGTGAAGATGAAATAAAGAATAAAGACAACCTCACTAAGCTCTGATAACTCACTGCTATCATCAGTATCTATTGTATATAGAAAGTTATTGGAGCATAACGTTTCCTGCGATGCAAATATTTGAATTTTTTTTTTTTTTTGGAATTTAGTATTAAATTCTCTTTTAAATGATATAAAATACTTAGCATTTTGTGCAACGTAAAATTTTCTATAAGCATAATACAAACTTAAAAAAAATAACAATTTAAAGAAGTGTCTTCAATTTTGGCCACCACTGTATATGTCAGTTATTTCGTAACATTAAACCCTTCATAAAATAATTACATTACTTTTTGCTCGACTTCCGATTTCTCTAATAGATTTTAGATGCTTTTTCAATGTTTTCGACATTTTTTTATGTTTATATCATTACTTGAGAAAAAAATACAATGGGTTTATGTGTGTTAAGTTAGAGAAAAAAATAATTTTTCATTTAGTTAAAATTAAAAAACTTAATTAAAATAGTTCAGCTGTGTGTTTTTTAAGATTTATTTGAGATACATATTTTTTTTTATAATATTATAGTATAATTTAGCAAAATTAATTAACTAATCAATAGAAAGTAAGCCTGAGCTCTTAAATAAAAAGGAAGGTATCTATTTTAGAAATACTTTTATGAAAAATGTGTTACTATTCTTCAAAAACTAAACACAAGTGGCATTAATTAAACGAGGATCATTACTTTTTATTAATAAAGATTTTTTTAAAATATATTTGTTCAAATTATTTTTGTAAAAAGTATAAAAAAACAAAGATAATGTACTAAATCAGATCATGAATGTCATAAAATATATTTTTGTTTTGTATCAAATATGTTATACTCCTTTTAATGCATTTTCCTTAGCATGAAATTAGAATTATCAAGCAAAAGTAACGTTAAAATCTGATACATTGTATTCTGAATTGTGTTTTATATTTTACTTATTCTGTTGGGAAACCATCAACACAACAAGTACAAGCTTCATTTGAAAGGAAATATGCTATAAACATCTTTATGGTACTCTTTCCCATAAAAAAACACCTGTGTCCCCCGTACTTTTAACACTTCTTTTTATCTCTAATGGCACCGTAAAAGATCAAGAGTCTTTCATATCAGCTTGATCCCAACGTAAGCTACTATTTTTTTCTTTCATCCACTAATGTGTTTCTAGTGGATGGCTATTAGACATTGGTGTGATTAAGCGATTTCTGTGTGTCGTATCGCTTGCCAGGCGATTCTGCAAGAAGTTCCGAAAACAGAAAAAAAAACTTCTTCGCAAGGGAACAGATGGGGAGATGACGTTAAAAATTAACTCTGCCAAAGGACACACCCAAACGATAAAAGAACCAATCATTTACATATCAGCTCATCCCCCCTTCGAAACTGACACCACCTGCTGACGACACAGAGATCTGTTCTTTTATTAAAATGATAAGACAACCTTGACAGAGTTATCGTCTGTTTTTTTTTTTTTTCGAATGTGTTTCTTTCTATTTTTGGAATAAAAAATCGACTCCGTTTTTTTTTCTGCAAAAAAAAGAATACATGAGCAATATGTGTCGTAGTGATTGATATGAAAAGTCATAAACTACAAAACCAATTTCGGGTTTCATTCAGATATTCATGCGTAGTGTATTTAAATCCCAACCATCTGGGTGGCGTGGTTGGTTTGTCACTGGCCTTCTGAACCCAAGGTTGCAAGTTCGACCCCGGACCAAGTCGGTGAATTTTCATGATGCAGAAAATCGACAGTGGCAATGTCGTATGATTATACTGCATTGATGAAACGATACCTAGTGTCTGGATTGGGTGTTCTCGGCAAAATTAAATCCTAGTACAGGTTTGCATTTTCAGAGCTCAGGTGCCTCCCTCTAAGGAGGAAACTGGACGTCAAAGTTACCTGTGGTGATTGGTATCCGCCTATATGGTGCCTTACTGAAAAGAGATACCAGCTACTGGGGAATGCATTGGGCCTGCAATGGTAAAACACCAATCCGCAGTCCATTAGAAATAGAAAAAAGTATTTAAATCCCGAACTACCAACCTTTTCAGAACTACTATTGGTTTAGTGGAACACAAATTTAAAAAATAATAATATTAAGAAAAAAAGGAAAATAGGAATTCATGAGAGGGAGGGGAAGAAAAGGAATATATTTATCTTTATATAATTTATAAAATACCTTAATATATAAACTTTTCGAGATCTGTATGAAATACACATAATGGTAAATTTCCAAAACTTATATTACAGGCTTGTGTGTTAATTTCAAATCGGGGGAAATTATTGACATGAAAATTAATATTTGGAAACGCAAATGCAAATTAGGCGTAGAGCATGTTATAATTTTAAAGTGTAGTGGCTTAATATTTCAACATATACTTCAACATTTTATTCCTGTACTTCTGTATAATGCAGTTTGGTTAATTCCTGAAAATGTCTGACGGCATGACTTACGTGGTTATTAAAATGAACGATTCCAATGTCCCAGATAAGAAAGTACGATTATTATCGATATCAGGGGTCGGCTCCCATGGCACGCGTACCATATGGGGTACGCGGTACAATTTTTAATGGCACACTGCACTACTCTAAAAATCTATAAATTTTTGAGCGGATGGAAATTCATGAATTTATAATGGGTCTTATTTGACAAACACTTTCAGAGAATCAAGGACATTTACGGAATTACAAATAAACATGAAGTATAATGCTAAAGATACATTTACAGCTCTTTTGTAAATTATTGAATGTCATTGCTGGATCGATTTAATTGTTTGAAGAGAGAAAAATTTATGTTCTCTAATTTCCGCTTTTGGTTCTACATATCTAAGAAAAAAAATTCTTCAAATGAGAAAAATGTTTCTAGTCTGCAAAAAAATTATTTAACGACTGAATGCTCAGAATTGTGTTATATTGAAAGTCGCAAATTATACCTCTGACTTTGAGGTATGAAAGTAGAAAGGCACAAGCATTAGGTTCGTATTAAAACTTTTATTTATATTTTTATTTAAGTATAACGAAGGGAAATACTTCTATTTTATGTTGTCTATTTCTTATTTTAATATAAATATGCTAAAAAATACATAATATCTGTATAATTTTAATTTTTTTTTGTTGAAGAAATAAATATATTTTATGCTGTTTATTTTTATGTTTAGATATATCTTTAAATGATTCTTAATTATATATATATAATAAAACTGTAAATATCTATGTTATTAACCTCTATTCTCTAACTCTGCATGCATTATCGCTTTAATCGAATAGTTTCAAAAGTTTCCTACTGCGTGGCACGCTGAATCATATTGGTAGATTGGCTTGGCACGCCACAGCTAAAAGGTTGCCGATACCTGATCTACATCAACTTATTTGCAATAAGAACGATCTATTATGCATCGTGCTGATTCAGAACGTACTGCAGTATATATAACTCCAGTTATCTAAGACAACCTTTCGAACTTCTATTGATGCCCTCTTATCGTATTGAGCAGCTGTCTGTGCTTTAAAAGGCGATTATTAAGGATATTAATAGGCAGTCTTAATAGTGTGAATACACAATGTATATAACCAAGCTATAAAATGTATTTCCCCACTATGTTTTTAAATGTTTAAAATAATGGGGTGTGTACCCCAGTTTATATTCTGGTAAAAAATCTTCATCGTAAAACTTTAAACAGTAAAAATTTAGCATTTCAGGCCTTATATCTGAATTTTCATGGCAGCAAACTCAGTTGTGCCAATATTCCGGTTCAACTGCATGCTCACAAATCATGATTCCACTAAAGACCCATCTCATAGAAGGTGTGCCTGATTTGGTGCCGACTTTGTCATCTAACAATGTTTAGAAATTACAAGGTATTTTAGCTAATTAACGGTCATTTTTGATGTACAAAAATAGCCAGAATTCGTTACAACAAATGAACCAACCTTTTTTTTTTCAACTGTAGTTCATAAATCAGAGTTCCCCTTACGTATATCAATAATAATATTTATTTAAATGCTGGTAAATGTTATAAACTGTTGTCTAAAGTATTTGATGCAACCAGACTACATTTATGGGAAAATGGGGAAACCCTATTTAATCCCAAATTTTTTTAAATTTTCAACACTTATTTTTAATTAATAATACTTTTATAATATTGAAACTTCATTTTATATATTTTTTTTTAAATTAGTGACTTTTTAAATTACTTCTATAGAAATTCTAAAAAAAATTCACAATATTTACAAAATTTTATTGTTTGGGATAAATAATTTGTAATGATAAAATAATAAAAATAATCATCACTTCTACTTCGGAATAAACTCAAACATCGTAAGCCCTTATTTTTCTCTTTATAATGATAACTCTTATACTTCTGAATCATTTTAAGGTATCCGACTACGTTCGGAACCGTGATTTTAAAAAGCACATAAATATATAATTTTCATGATATTTAGTGTCACTTAGATTAAAAATGTTTTAAAATTGTTTTAAAAAATTTTACAAAAAAAATTATTTAAATACAATATTTTGGCAAAAAATTAAAATTTGAATAAAATTTTTTTTAAAATGTTCTCCTTTTAAAAATGCTTTATTTAATAAAAATTTTTTCCCCATATCTTAGACAACCCGTACAGAGGCTCGCTAGATTTTTTTAAAATTCACATTATTTTTTAAATTACAACCGATTAAATAATTATCGGCGTTTTTTTTTCCCTTAAAAATTTTTCCCCCCTGTTGTTAAAAAATGGATAAACCCACTTCTAAAATTATATATTTCAAAAAAAAACGGTTGGGCCTCTGTACGGGTCCGAGCTTCGGGAAATATTATTAAATAAACATTTTTTTAAAAAAAGGGGAAAAAATTTTGAAAAATTTTTTATTTATGTTATTTTTTTCAAAATATTGTACTTAAATCATTTTTTTTGTAATACTATTCTTAAAAAAAATTTTTTACTTTTCTAATCAAAGGACACTAAAACAAAAATTATCCTTTATACCCTTTTTCAAAATCACGGTTTTGAAAGTCGGAAAACCCTTAAACCTTAAATTTATTAAATTTCTACTTCTAGATATCCTTTATTTCTTGTATAAAGCATTTTTCTATGCAAACAGAGCATTTTCACTTCATTTACTATGCAGCACATTCTTTAAGAAGTCAGAGGCTGTTGTTTTTCCTACGTTTTCACAAAGAGTCACTGAGCGATTTTATCCGACGTTTATTTTGCATCAAACCTCAGTTACTCAATGTCTGCGCATCTCTGGAGACCAGAAACTTTTTCTTTCCGCTTTAATACTGTTATCCTGTTCCCAAACCACTCTGAAAAATGATATTTTCGACGCAACATGAAGGTAAGAATCCTTGATATCTTTGGAGGTTCACAATCCCGAAATAGACTCTCCCGAAATCAAAGATGCTAGCGGGAGGATGGAACAATAGAATGAAAAATGTGAGGCTATAAGCCCTCCCCCTCTATCCACTGAAATGGCAAGGGAGACGAAGAACCAAAGAAAGCTTCGCCAAACTGACAGATATTGCAAAAGGAGGGGGAAACAAGATGCAGTCTCTTTAAAATAATTCCAAAACGTTCAGGCAAGAATGGGAACATAAAAGGAAGTGAAACAAAAAATAGAGAATGGATACATAAAGTGTCGGAAATGGAGAACAGAAATGCTGCAAGTTAGAACAAAAAGATGATCAAATTTCCCCCGTCCCATTCTTTTTCTGCAAAACAGAAAATGAAAAGTCTGCATTTGAGTCTGTTGTCCCGTAATAGATAGCTGTAATTAAAAAGTTTTAGGTTAAAATATATGAAAAATTTAATCTAAATAGAAACCTGTGTCTCAGAGTAAAAGAAATTAACTGTTTTAATGTATTTTGCAGGAGAGCTTTAATCTGCTAACAATTCTTCTGTTTCTTTTTAAAGCCTCTTTTACTAAATTTCTTTCAGTTCTGTCAAAACCTACCCTTTAATTGATATTATGATGGAATAAAAAATGATTTAAATGATGAGTTCCATTAATGATTTAAATGGAATTTAAAATTATTATTTAAATTGGCACGGTGACTAAATCAGAGAAAATTCACCATAACATAAAACACCTTGATTTCCTTTGGTATATCAGAACATTAAAGCTCTCTTAAAAATGGATATCTATATTTTCTAACGCCCTATTGAGACTTCGAAAAGAATTTAAAACTACATAATATGTAATCATGATACGAAAAAAAAGCTATAACGTATATATATATATATATATATATATATATATATATATATATATATATATAGTATAATAAAATAAAAGTGAAGAAGTTCTAGAACCTACAGTGCTAAAGAAGAAAGAAATTGGAATTCAAAAGACACAACAAATGTAGATACAAAAAAGTCTTTGGACTAAACTGGAGACCTATTATGACTTCTAAAGCTGTCGCTGAATGAGGCCAGCGATTTAGGGTTAGCAATGCTTTATGGATCCAACCTTCCCCGTACAGCAGAAATTTTCGATATAATAGGGAAAAAAAGTAGAGACATGTTGAAAAGTTAAGCCTATTTCTAACACGTGTTTGATGAACCTGACAATATAGTTAGAATGAAATTAAGAAAAGAGACCAATAATGAATATCTCAAGGTGAATATATATATGTAATATCCATTATTTTTTCATATTCTTTCTCTCATCATTATACCCAGAAAAAGTTAAAGTTGGTGTGGTTGGCTAGTCATAAAATTGGCTAAATCTCTCTTTTATTAAAAGCTGTCCTCAGTTAGTATTATTTATAATACTGCAACATTCATCTTTTTTTTTTTTTTAGTTTCTTAAATCTTAATGAGGCTTTATGCATATATTATCATTTGTTACCAAATAACAATACTTTCCACACAGACACTTATTTTATTTTTTTAATGTAATAACAAAACAATTTTTTCTCTTGTAAGTTAATAAATGAAAAAAACTAGTCTTCCCTAACACATATCGTGGAGTATCAACATAATATATATATATAACTAAATATATACTATTACTTATATATATATATATATATATATATATATATATATATATATATATATATATATATATATATATGAATGTGTACCCCAACACATATCAAGAAACATCAATATAAATACCGTAAAATCCGGCTTATAGCACGTACTTTTATCACAAAAAATAAAATCGAAATTTATGAGTGTGCGTTATACACTGGGTATAAAAATGAGAGCTTTAAAAATAAAAAGAAAGATGAGATTTAAACAAAATTAGACTTCAATATGTATCGAAATACTGCTTATTTAAAAGAAATGAGACATTCCTTATGAACTTAAAGGTTTGTAGTTCTAGAAGTATACTATTTTTTGCTAAAGCGTGGATTAATGCCTAGAATAAATGAATTCAAAACATTAGGGAGAAAGGGGGCATGTTATACGGCGAATATACCTAAAAATTAAAAATTTCAGCTCGAAAGTATAGGTGCGTGTTATACGGCAGTGTGCGTTATACGCTGGATTTTACGGTATTAACTAAATATATCCTATTACTTATAAATGTGTCTTTTTATAAACGATTCACTATATGTTGGATTATTTCGTGGATGCAACATAGTTACAAACTAAAACGAAAAAGTTCAAATTTTATCAAAAGGATAACATAAAACGTTTTCCAAATTCTCCATTTTGTTACATACACACATACAACCTTTCAACTTTTCCGTTTTGTTACAGACATACATGCAACTTACTATCTCCCTTATGTATATTTAATCCCACTTTTGTAACATTATTCTAAATTCTTCATATCTTCCGAATCCAAGAACCAGACAGAACAAACAGAAAAATGTGAAATAACCAAATGAAGCATTACATTTAAACCCAACCATCGACTGATACCATCCCAAGATACTTTCCAACTTCTTTTAACGATCAAAAGAGATTAGAGTCACCGCATAATCATGGAGGATATCTCTCGACATCTCAATTTACAATTATTATAAATGACTCGGTGGATAACGAGCTTACAGAAGACCCTGGTCTGGGGTATTACACAGCAGCCAATTCGAACTGGTAACGAGCCCAACCGGATTAGATGCCCGACTCCCCGTTCTGAAAACAACCCCAACTGTCTGGATGTCGGCCGATATCCAATAATCCCTCCATGATCAGAGAAATATCATATTCAAAATGGTATTTCTCGAAACATGATTAGGGCATTCCTGTAGAGCGTCTTTGGGTAAATAATCTGCATAAGGTTCTCTCCATGTTCATTGGTAATGAGTTTTGGCTATCAAATAGATACTCTGGCGGTGGATTGATGGGAAGTTAAAGATATGTTTTAATTGCTTTAGCTAAGAAATGTTTTCAATGTTCTGTGTTTAAGGATTTAAGTAAGCAATCAAACATTTAATCCAAATATTATTGCTTTTGTTGACTAGTAATTGTGTTCTATGATGGTGATATCAATGTATTTAATAAAAGCTCAAAGATAATTTAAAGTTATGTTATGTGCATTTGGGGAATAAAGTTTCTATTTATTTATCTCATTTAATTCTCGCCTTTTAGTTACATTAAGAGGTGTAACTTTTGAAAAAATTGGCTTTGCGTAATAACGGTAACTTCTTATAATCAGTTTCTTTATTCTATTTTCAAGTTGCGATTGTTTAATACTGTCACGTATGATAATTTATACAAAATTTCATTTTAACCCTTTAATTATGAAGTTATTTTGATAATTTGGGTACATAAATTGTTGCCATTATGCAAAAGACTAAGAGATGAAGTCGAAATAAACTTCTCCCGATATATATTCGGATACAAAACAATAAGATACACTCAAAGAAATTACCCCATTTAATACTCAGGCGTGACATTTTAGAGCTCTTGTGCAGTGCCGGAGATTTTCTCGGGGAGGACAGCTAACAGGTTAAGAAAAAATGATTGGTTTTTATTTTATGCGGGCTAATCTCAAACAGATGTTTTAAATACTACAAATAAAACTCTTAGAACGTCAGCAGTAATATACTAATTCTGTTTTAGGTGTTTTTGATATTCAAAAAATTTAATCTATGAGTAAAATAAATAAAAAATAGAAATAATTAACATGGATTAAAAGCAATTATAATGAGTTACATGTTTTCTATTTTAACAAAAGGACTTTCTAAAAGAGTTTATTAGACCAGGAGTGTTCAACTCAAGGCCCGCGAGATTCATTGCATCTTTACAAAATACGATTATTTTGAGCAATATTTTGGTTTTTAGTGAAGTGTTTTGTAACAAATGAGAGAATCCGTTAATTATTTTTATTTTATCAAGTTGCTTCTGTTTTTCAGTTGTAATGAGGTCGACTTGCCAAAACTAAGTGAAAGAGTTGAAAAGCAAATATCTCACTAATTATGAATAAATTAAACATTACTTTTCATCAGGGCACTATTACAGTTTTAAAAATAATAAATAAAAATATTATCTATGTTTATATTCATAAAAAAATAATGAAACAACAGTAATAATTCCTTCTGCTGTAAATTTTCACTCCAATAAATGTTTGTAAGGGATCCAAATCTAATATAAAGATATATATTTTTATATGCGGTCCGTGGGATTATGACGTTTTTCCGAAGTGGCCCTCGAGGTCGCGGTTGGATTGGTCACTCATGTCTTAGATCCTAATGAAAAACTCTTCGGTTCTTATGACATTTAACTATCGAATTCTACTTTTATGCTCCATAACATAATTTTCCGAGCTATTAGAAATCTTCTTTAACCAGATCTTAAAAGTTATTATCTGTCTTCTGCAATTTTACTAAATTACCGATTGATTCAAAAATAGAGGGACCATTTTCAGAGCATCATAAATTTTTATTGAATAAAGTTATTTACTTGAAATTTTCAGTGTGGCTTTTTCAGCATTGCACACTTTAAGTAAACGTTTAGCCAAGCCAAAAGAGCTTTTTCGAATAGTTTAGGGAGTTTTTCTTCCTCTTTGATTGCTTTTTGAAGCCCTTAATGAGTCCTTACTTTAAAACTATTTAATTGTTTTTTTAAGAATTCCCATGAAATTTATTCGCAAGGAGTACAGTCGGGGTGATGATAGCTATTTCTCATAAGGAAGAAATTTTATTTATTTTTATTTTAGCCATTTTATAGTTTGATTTTGCAGTATGACATGGTGCAGAATCTTGGTGAAAAAAATTTCCATGAAGGTAAAGACGTTTACTTTCTTTGATCATGTGCTTCAAAACCTTTTACTGATAGTATGCACCATCAATTTTAGTCTTTGGTTCTACACCAAAAAATGATTTTGTTAAGCCTTGAGAGGACATTTCCATTCATACCATAACACCTGACGGCTTACTTGCCTTTTCCAAAAGAGCTGCGTCTTTGCGACACTTTTCGCGTGAAATGTGTTGTATCTTCGTTTCGCCAGTTGTAAATGACAAATGAAACAGAGCTTTATCCGAAGTTATCCATGTTTTGTATATACCTTTGCGTAACATTAAATACAGAAACCAAGAGCGTTTTCATCGTTTTTCTACTGTCTTTTCAGACATTTGACGACAGACTGGTTTGTTCAACTTTTTATACCTGTAGTTTCTTTGCCAAAGTTCTTTGAAGCAGAGGATTTTCTACAGCGATAATTATTTTCAACTTCTTTTTATCTCTTTCATTAAAAACTTCCTTTCATTCACATTTTTTTTCTTGGAGCTTTTGATTGTGAACCAAATTTTATTTCACTTCAAAGTTTAGATAGTAATACATTAGAAAATAGTCTTTTTTTATTATTATTTTAAATGCTTTATTTATAACAGAATTTCAACAAATATCCTTTAAAATCCTTAAAAAATTTTTCCGGGTTTGAGGATGATATTTCGGTACTATAACTTACTTCCACTAATAAAATGTTTAGATTAGCAATTTAAGTATATCGTTTTTAAAATAAAACCATTAGTAAAACGATAGAAATTCACCATAAATAGTTTTAAATTTTTAAAATTGGTTACACTAATTTTGAATCAACCGGTGCATAACATACACTCTTAAGAATAGTTGGACTTTACTATGTAATTCTATTAGCTTTGAATATGAAAAGCGCTCCATTAGATGGAAGCAGGTCAATATTTTTATGAGCAATATTTACTGCGAAAAGAAACCGATTTATTCACGGTGGAATTTAGCAGCTGGAAAAGACATAGCCGCATTCATTATGCCTTGTCCAATATTCTCTTCCTACAGCTACTTCACCTTTGATGGTGAGTGCAACTGACAAGTCCTCAACATAGATTTCAGCAATATTCGCAACTAATCAATCTACATAAAATAATTGCATTGGTATTAATCAGGGGGAAGGGGTCTGAATTTCGATACTTAATGCATTGCAGGCAATCATTTTACCTCATGCTTTCAAATTAAAAAACCGTTTTTTATTAGATCATATTTACAATCTTTTTTAAATTATTGAAACAATTTTGGTTAATTTTTGAAATATTCTGACGCTGTTTCATTTTTTAAGAATATTTGGTTGTTGTATAGAGCATTTCTTACTCGAATTATGAACTGTAAAAACGATTGTAATTTTGTTTCTTTACATCAAACACTCACACACTAGTTTTTTTATATGAATATTTAAAACGGCGAATAAAATAAATGTTTAATGTAGATATGGGGCTCTTCATAAATTCATCATTGTTTAACACTAGATTGCCCAAGGAAGTCATTTTGACTGCTTTTTAGTTTCAAATAGAAAACAATGGGGTATATAATGGCACAATTTCTTAGACTTTTTTAGATTATATTTTTTCTCAGTGAAGTAAATTTCTATTTTTGTTAATATTTACTAATAACTTGTTATATGACTCTAAATAATATAAAAATATTAAAATTAATTTTAATCAAATTTATTTACACATTAGTTATTCCTTCACAATGCAGTCATTTTGACTGCTTTTGGGCAATATAGGTATATACTTTCAGTCTTTCTAGTGTTAATATATAATAAGTTATTTTAAAATATTTTAGTCACTTTCTAAGTTGTGTTTGTAGGATATTTTAGCCCTTTTTAAGACATTGTTATCAATTTGCAATTATAAAATCTGTGTTAATGATAAAAAAAAATTTGAAAGATTTGCATTTTTAAAATGATGACAAAATTATAAATAATTCAGAAATTCAACCCAATTCTTTAGTAAGATACCTTTAATACTTTCAAATTTTAAGTATTATTCAAATGCGCTAAAAGCTTTAATTTTTTAGGTATTTCGATTTTAAGAACTAAAGATAAATAAAAACGTAAAAAATATTGTAATTTGAAAATTCAAGTTTATTTGCTGCTTTAATCTTTTTTCATATTTACAAACTTTTATATTCCCAGGTGATTCGGCATTTTATTAGAAAATATTTATTAATCGTATGTTCACACAAAAACTGAATTCTAACACTAATAGTAATTGAATATGCATGTGCAAATTACAGTTATTTAAATTGATTAATTTCGCTTTAACCATTTCAGGCATTTATGAGAAATTGCCATTCTATATCTTTAATGAGAAATATGTGTATCATAATTAAGAAAAAAATTATATATCATATTTATACATAAGAAGTTAACTGAAAATATCCACACTTAAAAGGTGTTAAGAGTTTACAATTCAAGATTCTTGGGATTACTTTTAAGAAGTTTATCACTATGTAGTGCTAGAAATATTATTCTTTGAATATAATGTTTAATACGGAGTGAAAACTTTATTCAAGGCAGACTGAAAAAGAATTCATATCAATACATTGAATCATGTAATATTCTAGGAGGTTTTTCATTGATATATACCCATTCTTTGAATCATGGCTCTTTATTCTTTAATGCTTGGATGAAAAGCTGAATAGCATTCCTATTTCGTGAAATCGCCTTTCCTTACTGAATAATCACATCCTTCCATTGGATTTGATTGGTATTTCAGTACAGAAAATATATCATCTGAACTCATGTAGGCATTGAAACGACTTCCTTCAAAATGCAGCCCTATTCCAACCAAATGAAAATGCCCAGCTGGCAAAAATTCTTGCAATATATAGCATCACTCTATCAAGAACGTTCTAGATAGAAAGGTATGAGCATTCCGTTCAATTTGCAGAAGGTTCTGCTTGTGTTATAGATGGGGGTGTACATAAAAAAAGGCATTTCATTTAAAACCTCCCCATCTTTCCACATCCCCCAACCGGTATTACTCAGAAGGGCGATGAAAATTCCTGGGCATCACCTCAGCAACAAGAAGGAAATGCAGTATACCTCACTTAAAGGTGTGGCTTGGCACACAGAGACCGCTCCATTTTCGTTCCTGTATTACGAGCAATGATTTGGCAACGGAGTCGTACCTCATCTCGTTTCGTTTCCATAGAAACGCATTGGTAATGGGGAAAGGAAAAGAGGGACCGTAAAAGGAATTTGCTACAAAATGGGAGAGAGAGGGGAGGTATTCAGAAGCAACTAAATAAAGAAAGAAATAGAGGGGGTTCTTTCCAACGGTAGGGTGGTTGGACCCCGGTAACTAAATCCTAGGTGATGGGAAACTTTTCTTTTACCTGCTTTAATCAATAATACTTTTCTGTTATGCTCGGGAACTTAATCCTTAATCAGCAAGTTCGGTGACTTTGATTCGAAGATAATTGCCATTCACAGCAGCAGAGACGGTACCTACTTTTTTCCCCTTTTTCCTTCTTTTTTGTACGGAAGTTCTTTTGGAAGATACGATAAAAGACATGAGATACCCAAATTAACTATGGAATTTTAGAGTGAAAATATCTCATTAAATGTGAAGTTTTACCCCCTTGAAATGACAGGTTCCTTAAAATCTAATTAATAGGATTGCACAAGGAGCGGGTGGTGGAAAAATACAAAATAAAAAAAAGTTCTGTTTGACTTTTTTAGAAAACAGATACTTTAAGAAATAATATAATGTTATGGTGATAGAATGTGAACTCAGTCATTTTTTATTGAAATATAATGATGGGGTTGTTGTTTACAATAAAATTGCTTTGTCTCAAATGCAGTGCAAGAAAATAAAAGTTGTTATTTTTTCTTCGGGGTCGAGGAACTATTCATTACTTCATATTTAAATATACTCGAATGACTCCTTTGGTTTCTCGTAATACAGTGCTTCTCAAAGTTTCAATATTCGCGACCCAATATTCAATCATAATTTTCATTCCCCCCACCCCTCATACAATAACAATGTATTGAACTCAGTAATACTATACTTCGATGCTAAAACTACGATACGACTTTAACCTCTTAAGTGCCACCGGCTTAAATAAACGTCTCTCTCAGCCAAAGCGTAAATTTCTCCGCACGTATATATAAGTCTTTCCGAAGTATGGTCTTTTCTGTGCACTGATATCCATAAAATTATTCGAAAGGCTTTGGAATGCAATAAAAGGACCTTGACAATATTTGCGAAGGATTTACTTATTTCAGACTATTTTCTTCTTTATTCTTTCTTCCACCCCAACAAATTGGCGTAACTTTTAATCGGCATTTAAGAATTTAATTCTAAACCGTACAAATTATCAAGATAAGTGATTATTTTTGTTTTGAAATAATTACTAAACACCATACATATTTCTGAAGACATGTAAATGACCAATTGAAAATTAATGTCAAAATAAAGAGTTTAAGAACTAACTAAATTAAATTTTTTTTGATTAAAGATAAGAAATTTTAAACTTGCTTTTTAAAAAAGTTATCTGACTTATAATTTCTTAAAACTGCAGTAAGAATATTCATTTATGATGTTGAAACATCACACAATATTAAAGATCTTAAAATATAAATCTGAATAACAATCAAATAATCCAATAAAAAACGTAAGTTCATTTATTTACTTTTTAGCCTTGTGTGTGTATGTATCTGTTTTATTTGAATTTTATCCAATGGGAGATTTATAAATTAGGAATTACATTCTGAGGACATAAATATTTCATAATGTGGTTAAATTTCCTTTATGAGAAATATTAGAGATTTTTCAATTACTTTAATAAATTAATTTAAATAATAATTAAATGTTTATTTTAAGATATAAATGTTTGTTGTTATACTGGGATGCAACCAGAAACAGAAATAAAATATATGCATCATATTTCATTTTTATCTGAAAACTAAAATAAAGCAAGATAAGCGGGAAAAAATTGAGGATCATTCGAAGCTGAGAAATACCCCAAAATATTAGATTAAAAAAATTATTGCAAAAAAAAGTTTTAATTACTGTAGAGTCTGTGGCACTAAATTTTCATTGAGTCATTACTGCAGTAACAAAACGAGGTTTTAAATATTTTCTTGCTTATAATATTATAGTACTATTACTGATCCTTTAAGAAATTCAATTTGTAAGTAATGAAATATAACGTCGTGAGATGATTTAACTAGATGTATATTTTAAAAATTGATATTCATCAAGTTCATTTCACACTTGTATGCTTTTATATTCTTGAAGAATCTTGTTTCTTTGTGTGTGTGTGTGTGTGTGTGTGTGTGTGTGTGTGTGTGTGTGTGTGTGGTGTGTGTGTGTGTGTGTGTGTGTGTGTGTGGTGTGTGTGTGTGTGTGTGTGTGTGTGTGTGTGTGTGTGTGTGTGTGTGTGTGTGTGTGTGTGTGTGTGTGTGGTGTGTGTGTGTGTGTGTGTGTGTGTGTGTGTGTGTGTGTGTGTGTGTGTGTATTTTTGCTCTTTTTTTCTTGCATTTTTATCTCATTTTGAAGGAAAACCCATTCCATTTGGATACAATGCGAACTTAATTTGTCAGCACAAAATGCTACCTCTGTAATACTAATACAATTAGCGTAATTTCGCTTAGTTTATATGTTTATATACATCAAAGAATTTAAAATGATAATAATTTGATAATAATGATTCACGTTTTATTTTGTTTGATTTAATTGCTTATAAAATAATAACTAATTCATTTCAATAAATTTATTAATTAACTCCTTATGTTGCATTAAATTTTAATAGCTGTTTAACATAATTCACTTTATTAAATTTTTGTATAGACCAATGGCGACTTATATATATATGATTATACTACTTAAAGCTAAATACTATAATTGTAAACTCCTATAACTGAACTCAATGAAGCAACAGCCCACGGTGGCCAAGACCACTGCACCTATCTCAGTTTATATTACCTTAGGCGCTGGGGTGTATGATCAGATGTTAAGTCAAGTGGTCAGTCCGACGCAAAACCTTATACGCCCCCCAGGGGTAGGCCTTTTGATTTGTTTGGGGATTTAAAACCCAGACAAATGGCGTGGAAGGGGAACCCTCCCCCACCAACCACGGGCTTCATATTTTTTAAACTGAAAGTAATTTCTTTTAAACAGTGATTCTCAAATTTCAATATTTGCCCCCCAAAATTTCAATCATAATTTCTCGCGCCTCCCCTCCATACAATAACAATGTATTGAATTCAATACTACCATATTTTTGACGCAAAAGCTAAAAGCTTTTAACCTCTTAAGAGTCCCCCATTAAAGGGTTCACTTAGCCAAAGCATTAATTGCCCCGGCCGTCTTATACGTATAGAGTTTTTTTGAATTATTTTTTCGTACACGTATTCAAAAAACTATTCCGAAGGCTTTGAATGCAAAAAAAAATCTTACAGTGTTTGTGAATGATTTACTTATTTCAAAGGATTGTTTTTTTCCTTTTTTTCCCTCCCCAAAACATCCCATATGCACGTCTAGTGAAAAAGGGGGATTGGGGAGCAAATGACGATCTTTTTTAAACGAAGTTAAGGGGGAAAAATGACAAATTATCAAATAATTGTTAATTTTGTTTTAACTTTTTTGTATGCAAGCCAATGGGTTTATAGTAGTTTATTAAAATTTTTTTAACTTAGTATTGCTGAATTAATTATAAAATACATTGTACAGTACTGATAATTTATATGTATTATATTGTGTAAAAAGGTTTATTTTTTTATTATATGGGGGGGTTTTTGGGTGTGTGTGTGTGTGTGTGTGTGTGTGTGTGTGTGTGTGTGTGTGTGTGTGTGTGTGTGTGGGTGGTGTGTGTGTGTGTGTGTGTGTGTGTGTGTGTGTGTGTGTGTGTGTGTGTGTGTGTGTGTGTGTGTGTGTGTGTGTGTGTGTGTGTGTGTGTGTGTGTGTGTGGTTTTGGGGGGTGTGTGTGTGTGATTTCTTTCCAGAAATTCAAGGAAAAGATTATAAAATTAGCTATCTATTTTATTGAAAAATATATTTGAATCTTTTTAACAGTTGAGAATTAAGGATTTTCTGAATATTTATATAATTTTTCATTGGGTTTTTAAAAATGTATGTTAATAAAAATGACGAGTACATTGTTGCATTATGTAAACCTATTGAATGTTTCTTTTATTATTATTATTATTTCATAAATTTAAATTTCATTTGTTAACATTTGATAGAATTTAGGTATGGTTGGTTATATCTATATCTATATCTATCTATCTATATATATATATATATATATAGAATATTACTGATTTCATTTTTTAACTTTTAATAAATTTTTGAAAAATATTTTGGTTACGAGAAATTAATATTATAATCTGTAAACTGTTGAATTATATTATTCATATTTTATTTAGTTTGATATGAAAAATTATTTTTGATAAGCTTTTTTAACTTTTTGACTTTTATTTTACGAAATTGATACACAAACAAAATATGCCAAAATATGCTTGGATTGTCTTCAAATAGATCAATTTAATATATCAACTAGTTAATATGTTAAAATTATTGAAACAAGTTTAAGGCACGTTAAAACTATGTAAAAAAATTTAATCCGTGAATTATAAGCGAATCATAAAAAAATAATAGCAACAGTTTTGTAAATACTAAATAATTAAAAATTAGAAAGCCTTACTGTACTGCTATGCCTTTAGAACGAAAAAGGAGTCCATATTAAAAATAAAATTTCTCATAAAATTTTAACTGTTGGAAATAACACTATATAAATTTTATTTATTTCAACTTAAAAGTTATGTAACATCTGATACCATGTTGATAGGAACCCAAAAATATTATATCTATAATTAGTTCATACAGAATTTTTTTCAACAGCTATACAGTCATTCTTTTAACTTAAATGATTCCAAAATAAATAAATAATTGAATTACAATTTATGTTTCAGTGAGTTGTGTGAGTAAAAAATATTTGAAGCCTTCTAACTAAAATATATTACAAAAGTAAACTAATTAAAATGCTTATATTTCATTAAATTAAAGTTTCTGACTATGTTAGGAACCGTAATTTTGGAGAAATCATTTAAATGGATATGCATGATATAATAAAAGCGTATAAATGAATAATTTTTTTTATATTTTGTGATACTTGGATTATATAATATACATATAAAATTGTTTTAAGAATATTATTACAATAAAAAAATTTAATGCAATTTGTTGGCAATAATGAAGAAAGAAAGACTATAATTTTCAAAACACCCCACCCCTTTTTATAAGAAATTCTTCTAAAGTAATTACATTTCACCTATATGTAACTAGGACTTCTTTACAGCAGGTGAAGTAACATTTTTAAAAAAGCTCACATTATTTACGTAGTTACTATCAATTGAAATAATAATATAGGTGGTTTTTTTGTTTAAATTTCTCTATAATCTGATATAATATATAAATTATAAATAAATCCACTTCTAAATTATAAATTACAAAAATTTTAGTTCAACTCTTCTTCAAAAATCCTAGCTATATATAGGCAAAATATTATAATTATAGAATCATTTTCTATACAAAGATAATGTGTTTTTAAAATGACATTTTTTCTTCACTTTTGTGACCCTAAAAATTTAATTGATATAAATAACTTTTGTTTCAATAATATTTTTTAAAGTTTTTTTGTATTTGTACTCCAATTCAAGTGACACTAAATATCAAAAAAAAATTATTCATTTATTAGCTTTTGCTAAGTCACAGTTCTAAATGTTGTCAGATACGTTAAAGGAAAAAAACATTAAATTTACAAATGATACCTACAAGAGTTTTCATGTTAAATATATTCTCTTAAAGCCTGAAATGAGATTTTTATTCATTTTATATCTATTGATATATAAGACAAACAAAAACGTGTCTCAGCAAAAGTTATTTGAAACTGTTTCTATATGATTATATCGCGGTGGTGATAGCAAACAAAAAATGTATCACGCTATCGTGTTTTGCCTTTCGGGCACGTGCTTTTATTTGCATCTTCTGTGATATCTGCAAAGCATTTTTCCAAAGGACAATTTGACAACATTAAGTTCGTTGTTCTAGATTCTTTCGTATAACTAAATGACATGAACAGAAACGGTTCTTTTAATCTTTAAACTTAAAGTTGATTTCTGTTTAATCAAAAAATATGCATTTTCAAAATTTATCTGATTTTTGTAAGTATTTAAATTTTAAAGTTTGAGTCAAAATTTTGGAAAGGGAATTCATTTCCTCCATAAAAATTTTTATTTTTTTTGGGTTATTCAAAATTTTGTATGAAGTATTCATATTTTTTTATTTTGGTCTGAAACAAAAAAAAAATGCTAATAACTTCAAATGAACACACACACATCAAATCTTCTATTAGAAAAATGTATTTGAAAAAAAACAATGATATAAAATTTACCACTTTAAAAAAAATTGATGATATGAATTTATGTTTTATTTAGTAGTTAATTAGATTTTTAACATTTATTTTGTTATATATATATATATTTATATATAATATATATATATATATGGGAAGTTAGAATAAATGTAAAAATAAAAAATTATATTATATATATATATATATATATATATATATATTATATATATATATATATAAAATATATATTTAATTTATATATTAGTATTCTCCATTTTCTTAAAAAAGGAAGACATGGGATTAATTTAAAAATTAATTTTAAAAAATTTTAATATATGTTATTAGAAAGGCATACCAGAAGAAAATTCCAGTGAACTAACTCCCACGTTAGTTATTTAAAGAATTCATTTTTGATTGTGAGTGGGAAGTCCTCATTTTATATAAAAATTTTGCGTCCCATTTTTTTTCGTTTTTTTTTGTAAAAGAACAACAGTGTGATGGATTATTTTATATTACAGTTTTTTTAAAAGGGCATTAAGAATTGAGAGAATTAATCTTATTTAAAATTTTGCTAAAATTTTATTTTCGGGTGTAGGCAAAAACTTTATTATTGGGCATTTTTAATTCCAAAATTAGAATTCAAATTTTTAAAATGAAACGAAAAATATCAACAATTTAGATGATTTAGCTCCTAAAGTAATGTAAAAAAATAAACAAATGTTTTGAGAAAACCATGTAATTAAAAAAGTTTAAGAATTGCTTAAATGATTTTCAGTTATATTTTACTAACAGTAATTTTTTTTATTGGAAAATATTATATAAATAATAAAAATGGGTATTTAAAAACATACTTTTTCTTAATAAATTTTAATCAACCATAAATCAAGGGATCTGACACTGGAACCGTATTTGCAAAAGGGCAAAAATATTACTTTTTAAAATTTTGTCACTTTTGATTGAATGCATTTAAATTGTTTTTAATTGTTATTTAAAAAAAAACATTTAAATGTAATGTTTTGGCAAAAATTAACATAGAATTCCTATTTTAAAAATTTTTTTTAAAGAAAAATTTCCATAACAAAATATTTTTATATATAGCTCGACCTTCAGAACTTGAACTAGGGTTTTTTTAAAAATATGATTTAAAAGTTTGGGTTTTTCCATATTTTAACACCAGAGGAAAAATTTTAGCAAAGAAGACCAACTATTTTTTAATTAGTATTAACTCAAAAAACGTGAATTTTTCAAAAGTTCGCTTAGTCTCTTTGAAAAATCTTAGCAAAAATAGACAAAATATTATTATTATAGAAACATTTTTCATAAAAAGGAGTGTTTCGAAAACAGGTAATTTAGTTTTTTTTTGCCAAAATATTTAAAAAAATAATTTTTATTGAAAAAAAAACTGAAAACAATTTTATAC
>BMAV01025168.1:11598-27381 GCA_019973955.1 Trichonephila inaurata madagascariensis | reverse complement strand
AATGTGGGCCCTCTGAGGACCCTTAATGATTAGCTGGAGTATTCAATCGAAAAGTAATACCCGCAAACGGTTGAACGACAGGCTGTGGGCGGAGTTCTTCCAACCATTCGGACGCCATAAAAGGGGAGGTTGAATTAAAATACAATTAGCCGAACACGAAATAGAGACAATGAATTCGTACGTCCATCCCCTTAGTAAAGTAATCGTTTAAATTGCCCCAAATAATGATTTCTAGGCCATTAAGTGCAGCCGCAATTTATTAGCTTTCCTTACTGGTCTAACATAAAGTTGGACAAAAGTTAAATTCTTTATTTAATTCAAATACTTATGTGCATTCGGAATAATAGAATTGAAGTGCAAGGTTAAGTTTTTTTTTCTCCCTCTGCCTGTATAACTTTGCGGAGAGAAAATATTACTTAAGTACTTTTACTTAAGTATCCAAAACGATGTTAATGATATTTCTAAACATATTTTTAAAAAGCGTATGGCTTACATTATTTAGCTTATTTGTGGTACAGAATGAACGTAAAGATGAATAAACTATTCTTAGGGAATAGATATACTAATCGTAATAACATTTAAAGACGTTTAGTTCACTTGAACATTGAACAGCGCATGCAGATTATTGAAGTATTATTTACAACATGAAAAGTGAGTTACCTAGTTAAGCCAATTGTTTGATTCGGGATGATGGTTAAAAAACGTGACAAATAGGGAATTTAAAACTGTTCACAAATCCAGATCCAAATGAACTGTATCATAGATAGATCTGGTAATCGTTTCAGTCATATAAATGTTTGAGAAGTACCCAGACAAGCAGTAGAAATGTGTGTCATACACGGCGGAGTATCATCCTGTTAAAGTGCAAATCCTGAAACCTGAGATAGAAAAACTACACTTTGAAGCATAGAATCTCACCCACAATATTGTATGCTTTAAGGGTGACACGATTGACAAACAGAGAGATCCAGACGTCAAGTGAAATATGGCAAAAATACCATGACTCACGGTTTTATTAACTCAGTGATAGATGATACTTACAAAAATATCACATTTCTATCCCGGGCCTTCTAAGATACATCTATGTTAATAATCGAAGCTCTATTTGAAGCCAAATTCATCACTGTAACCAGTTTCCTAATCATTAATATACTAAGTTGAATACGTCCGGCGCTGTTTGAAAAGTATTTAAAAGTTTTCATGGAAGTACAAATCAAAATCATTTCGAAATCTATTATCAGGGTAATTACGATTACTTTTAAGTAATTTTTTATTCATTCCTGCTAATCCTTTGGTTAACTGTATAGCAAAGATATACATATGTATATGTATTAGAGGCTGGTGTATGCATTGGTATTATGCCAATGACCATCGCGTTGCTTCAAAAAGCGGCGTTTATAAACACTCGTTCGCTCACTCGAAAAACATTGAAAGAGCTGCCGGTACTACTGTATATTATATTGTAAGAAAACATAACAATGCAAAATAAAAATATTTAAGGTGACACAGTACGATTCAATTCACCAAAATCGGTCAAAAATTCAAATTTAATTTTTTTAGCCTAAATTTTTCTTTATATACTTTTCTATATCCTCACAAAATTTGAAAGTTCTAAACTTAAAAAACGCAGAATTATGATAGCTTTTATGTTCATTTTTATTCACATCCCTATAGAAATCAAAACTTAAAAACTGCAGTATCTCAGAAAGATAAAATAACTATTTTGTCTTCATTTAAAATGCTAAGGCCTTTTTTCTATTGCGCCTAATGCTTTGATTTTTTTTACTTATTCCCAATAGTTCATGTAACAAAAGTTGGTATGCATTTTTGAATCAAAGCAATACTTATTTTTTTAAAAATAATTGAAGTTAGAATTTGCAGATTTTTTAAGAAATTTTCAATAAGGATTCATAAAAAGAAGTATTGTAAGAATACCAATCACGTTAACGCAAAACCCATACCAACTTTTATTACACATAGTTTGACGTACTTGTAAATCAAATTTTATGCGTGTACGTCAATTTTTGTAGAAGGAGTAGTATTTTAAAATCAATTCAAAAATTTCAAGTTTTTTCCTTAAAAAATTACATTGCTAGCTTTTTATGAAATTTTGAGCACAAAATATGTTTAACATAGTATACATACATAGGAGGCAACCAAAAAAATATTAAAAATTCTTAAATTAAAAACTTTTGCATAAATCGTACCATGTTCCCTTAAAGTACATTAGATTTGCCAGCCCCAAAAGTTCTCGTGAAGTAGTATACCTTTTATCTTCGACGGAATGCTGAAAGAAATTTAAATTTCATGAAATGTACGAAACAGAGTATGTGCTATAAAGAAAAAAAATAAGTGAGGTTCAGGCATTGATTTGAAAATATCAAGGTAGCTTTAACGTCAATTCTAGTATTGAGAGAATACTGGTTTTTCAATATTCATTTGAGTTATAAATGGATGCAAGTCAGTGGCGATTGGGGCGATGTTTACACAATAGCGAATATCTGCATTGCATAGTAGCAAGGTCAGCTATTTTTAAATCACTTTGTACAGAAAATTGTTTACCAACGTTTCAAACAAGATCCAATGTCACTTGGCTCAAAAAAGGGTTATATTCTTGTGGGAAAACTTAGCTTGATAGTAGGGATATTGTAAGTGCCATAAATATCATGAACAATTGAAAGGAAAGACTCATGGGTTTTTAATCTCTCATTTTTGGGTCTATAATAAGTTAGGAAGTTATTTCTTGTTATTTAGATCTTTTTAACAAGGCTTAGGACATTTCTTTGACTCCTTTCACTCAAAGGTTTCAAATTTGTCTGGAGTTCCGTTTCAGCTATAAGGGTTAACTTGGCCCCACCAGTGATTAAACGCAACATTCTGTTTTGGAAAAGGTTAAGCCTATTTCTACCAAAATCCGGGGCAGTTGTTAAAACCTCATTTCCATATCCAACAATAGGTTAGAAATAGCACTTATATATATATACAGGATGTACACAAAACATCTTTAGTTGTGCCCCAAGTGACCCCAGCTAAACGTTTCAGCAGCTTAGTTCTTGAGTAACATCTATCAACAGTTGAATCGATAGGTTTCATCCATATTAAATTATGTTCTAAATGAACGTCCAAGTAAAAATTGGCAAATGCCCGAGATAGATATTTCTTTTTATAATGGTGCTCGATGTCATGGTGTAGTATAGTAGTATAAATTAGATATAAATTTTACTCTCCAAATACTTTAAAAATGGAAATGTGTTTGATTCCAATGAGCACATGCACACATGTTGTATTACTTTAAAAGAATCTTTTTATTTATTATGGTGTTTGGAAAACTGAGCATTTCGCTTATTAATTTTTAAAAACAGTTCAAACGGAAAATACTTAAACATTTATATTCAGTAATTATAGAAAACGCGCAAGTTTATTTAAATATCAATCTATATGTACTACAAATTTTATTTCGCTCATAAATGTTCAGGAAATTTTAATGCATCTATTTATGTTAAAAATAGCTATGAAATTTGATCGTATAAGAAATTAAAATCATTTAGTTGTTACACAGAATAGACATAAGAAAAAAAAAACTTTTGTTCAACAATTTACAATATTCAATTTCTTTGAAATTATAAGTAATTTTATTTCATGTTTATGTATTTATCAACTTTCATATAAACGTGTAGAATAGAAAGACTTAAAAAAATTAGCATTGTATGTATAATTATTGTACTATTTAAATCTAAACAATATATATTAACATATCAAAAATATGAATTAACAAATGTTACTCTAATGTATTGCATATAACCGTAAGTGAGATGAATGACCATGTTCGAGAATTCTTAGCCTTCGATATTTCTGTTGAGTCGTCCATTAAAGTGTTGTTGGTGCTAAGATTAAACCAGCGTTTCTAAGACTGTGGGTAGCGCCCCCCTAGGGGGCCGTGAGGGCTCTACAAGTGGCGCGATGGTACTGAAAGTTCGAAAACAAAAGATTATTAAAAAAAATAATCACTGAAAGTAAACAAATAAAATCATTCTGACATAATAAAACATAAAACACACTTTTACATTTATATAATACACTTATACATGCATCAGTACTACACAATGTATTTTGCAATTAAGTTAACAATACTAAGTTAAGAACAAGTTTAATAATTGTCAGTGACCCCCGGGCTTGTCATATATAAAATTATACGCAACAATTAACAGTAATCTTGATAATTTGTACTGCTTAAAATTAATCCTTTAACTGCCAATTAAAAGATACGAGATTCTCTCCCCAAAGCCACCGTTTTCCATGCAAACGTGCGTATGTGAAGAAGGGGGAGAGGGACAAACGGAATAAATATGTAAATCCATCGCAAACACTGTCATTGTCTTTTTATTGCATTCCAAAGTTCTTTTATTGCGTTCGGAATAATTTTATGGATAGCAGTGCACAAAAGAGATCGTACTTCGGCATGACGTATATATACGTAAGGGGCGATTAACGCTTTGGATGAGTGAGACGTTTATATACACCGATGGCACTTAAGAAGTTAAAGTTCTATTGTATCTTTAGCATCCAAGTTATAGTATTACTGAATTCACAGTACATTGTGTTATTGTATGGAAGGGGGAGGGAGATGAAAATTATATGATTGTGAATATTGGGTCGCAAATATTTAAACTTTGAGAAGCACTGGATTAAACGATATAGAAAAATGGATGAATGTGAAATCTGTAGTTGCTAGGAGTTTTTTTAATGGAATGGCTAAGATTTTTGAAGAGTGTATTGTTAACCCAAAATTAGAGCTTATTAATTGAGCTTGAAATAGAATTTTAAATCTAATCACAATGTTTTCTCTTGTTGCATCGCAGTGTGACAATAATGAGCAGTTATTCTATCAACCTAATTTTTATAACATATAAGCACATTTATTGCGTGAGGGTTTATACAAATAATTTTTCAAGCAACTGTGTTTTTACAATACCATGTTTGGTGCTTGTAGTAGTGACAAAAGCAAAGCCAAATAGCAAACAAAGAATTTATTTTCGTAACATTTTTGTGGACCTTAGAAGCATTACTTCCCATCTACATGATCTTACAAAATACACCTCCAGATTGTACTCCTTCAAAATTAGGATGGGAACCTTGCCAAATTGTACTGTCACCTGTATGGTGCTGAAAGATACGCATAACGACTGGCCTACATCTAACTCAATGTCACTATGAACTTCGTGGGTCTCGATCTGACATCGTCAGACAGGTGGCATTAGTAGCAACAACACCTCCCTCTTATTTCATCGTACAAACTCATATACTCGCAAATATTACGAATAGATGAGTTTTTGAATGTATGTGCAAAAGCCAATTTACGCTATAAAGCAGTACTTCTCAAAGTTTTAATACTTGCGACCCAATATCCAATCAGAATTTCCATTTCCCCCCTGCACATGAGTATAATATATTGTATTGAAAAATACTATACTTCGACGCTAAAGCTGCAATACGACTTAAGCCTCTTATGTGCCACCGGTGTATATAAATGTCTCACTCAGCGAAGACGTTAATTGTCCCGTAGTATATATGAGTCTATCCAAAGTATGATCTTATCTCTGTACTGTTATCCATAAAATTATTCCTAAGGCTTTGGAATGCAATTATAGGACCTTGGCAGTGTTTGCGAAGGATTTACTTATTTCAAAGGATTTGATTATTTATTACTTTTCTCTCGACCAAACACCGCATGCACTCACTGACTTGTTAAAAAAGGTGGCATTGGGGAGCGAATCACGTAACTTTTAATCGACAGTTAAGGGATATAAATCATAAACCGTACAAATTATCAAGATAAGTGTTAATTTGTGTATATAATTTTATATATGATAAGCCCATGGGTTCACTGGTAATTATAAAACTTGTTCTTAACCTAGTATTGTTAAACTAGTAGTATATAAATTATTATAAATGCATCAGTATATTGCACAATGTATTTTACAACTGTTTTATATCAGTATAAATTTGTCTTTCACATTTATTATGTCAGAACGTATTTCGTTTGCTAACTTTCTATAAATTAATAATTTGTTTTAAAATTATCTCTTGTTTTCGACTTTTCAATATACTCGCCCCCCCCCCTTCTAGAAATATCAAGCCTCTCTTGGGGGGGGTGCCCCACAGTTTGAGAAACGCTGCTATACAGTGCACGTATCCCAAAAGAGAGGTGAAGAGAAAAATCGCTCGGTTACCTTGAGTCGTAAATCATGCACTTAAGGAAAGAAAATCTCTGAGGGTAAAAAATAAAGAAAATTCTTATTTACCAATATCAGTCCCCATTTTCCCCCCTTAAAAATTAGAAGTAAATAGTAATATAATAATAAATAAGTAGTTGAAGTTTCTCTTATTCCAGTACATATAAAAAATTCGTATTTGTTCCCCATCATCACCTCTTGTTTCAACGCTCAATTAATTTCACTTCATCGACTCTTTTCCTCCAAGAAAAAAGAGAGAGAAAGAGAATTCTCTCTTTGATGATGGTACATTCATTTTTTATTGTTGAGTTACATGAAGGAAAATCGCAGACAGATAATTGTACCGGAACAAAATAAATGCAAGTTATGCTAGCTTGCTCGAATAACACTAAATGTTTGAGGTGATGAAAGCAGAAAAAATGCTTATATTATGCATAAAGGATTTCCTTAAAATTAATTGACCGTAATTCTCCCTTAAAAACACTGCCAAAATTAAATAACAAACTATGACTCCTGAACAAAAACTTAAGTAAAGGAATTTTATTTGATTATTGTAATTATATATATAATTGCGATTTTTTTTCTTACTTTTTATCCAAATATCTAAATGATTCGGTCGAAGAAAATAAAACACAGAATGAAAAATATTACAAAACGTATGTGTTTTTAAATATTAAAGGTAGTTTGAGCTTATTCTATAATATTAATTAATGATTTTTAATAAAGTGGTACATTTTGTACTCTTTCTTCTCCTACTTTGTTTCAGGTTATACTGGTGTATAATTTGTTTAAAGGCTTCTGCGAATGATAATTGGACTGCGAAAATTATGGAATTTATTTATTACTGCTTATTTTTTATTATTCATGAAACTTATTCTTTTTTTACTGATATAAGCAAGGTGTTCGTGAACGAGTTGAAAAAATTTATGAGTAAAAACAATATATATATATATATATATATATTTAGTTTAATAGTCTAAAAAATGCAAAAAAAATTGCTAAAATATATTTTTAAAATCATTTAAAATGTTTAACTAACTTACAAAAAAAAATTAAAGAATATTTCTTCAACGATCATGCAGCAGTTCTACAGGATATCAGAATTAAATGCCCCTAATTTGGAGAAGCTATTATACTTAATCCAAAGTTGAAAAGCATAAGGTAAAAGTAAAATCAGTCACAAAAACTAGTAGAGTTTTTTTTTTAAAGTGCACTTCCACGGGCAGATGCTTCTTCATTGGCTTATGCTGCTGTAATTTACTGTCGGCAAAAACACAGCGGCAAAATCAAGGTTCAACTACCTGTTTCAAAAACTAAAGTAGCTATCCAAGCTATTTAAATCGGTCTTACGGACATTAAAACAGTATACCTTTGTTGTATTCACTTGAACGGATTCTAAATTAGTTCTCTCCAGTCTGTCTAGTCACCCTCGAAAATGGAAAACTTTCGTAGCAAATAGAACATATGAAATTATGAAAGTTTTACCAACAAAGGCATTGGGAGACATGGGCCTTCTAAGGAAAATCCTGCAGATATTGCATCCCGAGGTATTGATCTTAAATGATTACCAGATTGTATGTTATGGTGGCAAGGACCACCCTGGCTAAGGCTAGAAACTTCTAATTGGCCCAAGGCTGAATCCATTTTCGATGAGGCTTCGGATGAGGTAAAAGCGGAACAAAGGTCATGTTCCATCTTCAATCTGCTTACTTCCATATTAAATGATGTAATTCGTGATTTATTCCAACACTACTCTTCACTCACCTAAATAATTCGCATTTTTGCTTATTGCCAAAGATTTATTAAAAACTGTAAAAATATTGCATCATCTCAAGGAACATCGATCAGTTCATCCCATATTAATACTACTTCACTTATACCTTGTTGGAAACCAAAACCGTTGAAGAAACCCTCATTCGTTGGGTTCAAGGTATCCACTTTCAGGAAGAAATACAAAGCTATAAGAAACAGATTTCTCTGCCACTCGAAAGTCCATTACGTTCCCTCCAGCCATTCATAGATGGACATGGTTTTGTACGGGTGGGAGAAAGGCTGCAAAATTACCAGCTTCGATTCAATTCCAAGCATCCTATCATACTTCCTTCTCAGCACACCTTTAGTGAACTCCTTATCAAGGAACAACACATCGCTCATTTACATGCCGAGCCGACTTTGTTAACTCACGTTCTTAGACAATCCCATTGGATCGTAGGAAGTAGAAAATTAATTAACAAATGTATTAGAAAATGCTTGAAATGTAACAAATTCAAAACATCCGCCACAACACCAGAACTTATGGGCAATTTACCAAAAACACCATGTCACGCTGGAGAGATCTTTCTTCAGTTGAGGTATTGATTATGCTGGTCCTGTATTGATTAAGTGCAACAAAGGTCAAAGGAACTAAATCTACTAAGGGTTACATTGCTTTATTTGTATGCTTAGCAACTAAAGCATTTCATATTGAAGCTTTCGGAGACTTAACAACTGATTCCTTCGTAGCTGCACTTCATCGTTTTAGTGCTCGTCGTGGTGCTTCCCACCACATTTATAGTGACAATGGAACCAATTTGTTGGCACTCGTCGAAAACTTGATGAAATACGAAAGTTATGACTTTCTTTACCAACTTAGGAAGCCTTCTCCTACTACTTATACAAATCTTTAAAAGATTGGCACTTTATTCCACCCTCATCACCAGATTTTGGAGGTATTTGAGAATCAGGAATTCGATCCGTCAAAGTTCATCTGAAGAGAGTGTTGGGAGAAACCATATTAACTCTTTTGAAGAGTTAACAACCTTACTCACACAAATCGAAGGATTACTAAATTCCAGGCCTCTCTCATACGTTAATGACTCTCACATAGAATGCTCACTCACACTTTCACATTTTCTTACAGGTGATGTCCTTCTTTCAGTTCCTGAGGAGATTCCTTCCACCTTCCAACCACACTCTCTCTCTCGTTGCGAGTTGCTACAGAATATCAAACGTTGCTTCTGGAAGAAGTGGAGCTCCGACTTTCTATCTTCCTTACAACCTCACAAGAAATGACAGGACGCACAACAAAACTTGAAGGAATATAGCATTGTATTGATCAAAGAGGAGGGTCCTCCTGGTACATGGCAAATGGCTCGAGTTATTCAAGTGCATCCAGGCAACGACGGACTGGTTCGAGTTGCAACTGTGAAAGCCCAAGATTCAGTTCTCAAACGACCTGTTCATAAACTTCACCAACTTCCTATATATCTGAACTAGTTTGGATATAAGGTGGGAGTATGTTTCCTACACTCCTCACACTTAACTGTGACTGAGCGCGCCGTACTTTCCCGCCTTCCTACTCCAACTGAAACCTTTGAACCCCGTACCAGGACATTCTGTAAACAGGAAGTGCAATGGACAGATGCAAGATCTTTATCCGCATCAATCTGCAGCACCTTCAAATTTGTAATTTTCATTTACCGGTATTACTAGTTTTAAGAGTAAATTTTCATTGTAAATATTTATTTTTTGTAAAATAAACATATGTACTATCTCCATCTCTGGCTGTTGTTCGAACTCAAACAACGGCATCAAGTCTCGATTTCCAAGCTTCAACATTCGTAATTGAATGTAAGAACACAAGCAATTTAAAATGCATATCTGGAAAGAAATAATACAAGATTAAATATTTATATGTGACTGAAAAAGTTGAAGAATGCAAATAATTGAAAAGAGATAAGAGTATAGTTATAAAAATAATTTTCTAATATAATAAGAGAAATTTTTGCTAAATTTCTGAAGTACGCCACCAAGAAGTAAATCACAGATTTCGTGAAGGAGGTTTACCACTGTACTAACCAATAATAATAAATTTATTGTTTTTTTTAAATGTGTTATACATACGAATAAATTAAACAAATGTTCTTTAGGTTTATCATTTTATTTCTTTCATTCCAATGTTCTAAACACCCCTAAATAAATATATATTGTAATCTTTCAGAAGACACTGAAATAACAAAAAAAAAATTTGCTATTTCTATATTCTTACCTCCACATATTTCATAAATTTTAATAAGTTAGATGTTGTAATGTTTTATAACAGCGCATAACCTCATGTGTGATGTTAAGTATAAAATTCACAAATATTAAAATGCAGTTTAAACACATTGCCCCACGTTAAACTTAAAACGAAAAAATTCCTTTTATGTTCGGTAATCTTATAAAATAACTAAATGTAACAAAGTTTTTTCCCAAAAACAGCACTATATATGATGTTAGCATAGCTAAATAATACAGAGAAGAAATTATAGGACATCTCAAAATAAATATCTCATAAATAGTCTCAATATTTTCTTAAGAATAAGCGAAACTGGTTGTTCAAGGTATATCTCATGAAGATATGATTGATAACGTAAATTTCATGTTTAATTGTTTTTTAATTTGGTAGTTTATTTTTTTCTTTGTTCATTAATACAATCAATAAATTAAGATATTCTAATACGTTCGTTGCCGTGATCTAAAAAAAAAGAACATAAATGGATAATTTTCATGATAATTAGTGTTAGATTAGAATACATGTATAAAGTTATTTTAAAATATTAGAATAAAAAAATATTTAAATACAGTATTTTGTCAAAAAATTAACATAGAATGACACATTTTTAAAACGTTCTCCTTTTATGAAAATTGCTTCTATAATAATAATATTGTGTGTGTGTGTGCTTATGTAAAGTAAAGATGTCTCCAGAGGTCCTTAACTAAGAATTTTGAAAAATCCACCTTATTTTCGGAGTTACTACCAATTGAAACAATTATCAGAGTTTTTTTTCTTAAAATTTCTCCCCTCTGTTTTATTAAAATATAGATACATCCACACTTAAAAAAATATATATTTCAAAACTTTTAGTTCAGGCTCTGTACAGAGATCTTAGCTATATACAGGTAATATATATATATATATATATATATATATATATATATATTTTATATAGAAGAATTTTTTCCATAACAAATAACGTTTTGAAAATAGGTCATTCAATTCTCATTTTTTGTCTACATATTGTTTTTATATAGTTTTTTTTTTTTTTATTTTAGCACTACAAAGACTGAAACAATATATACCTATATTGCCCAAAAGCAGTCAAAGTGACTGTATTGTGAAAGAATGATTAATGTGTAAATAAATTTGTTCAAAATTAATTTTTAATATTTTTTATATTATTTACAGTTACATAACAAGTTTTTAGTAAATATTAACAGTAAAAATATTTTTCTTCAATTGGATTTTGGAAAATTTTCATTATCTATGTAATTTTTTTTTCTAATTAAAATTAAAAAGCATTCAAAAGGATTTTCTTTGGCCAATCTAGTGTTAATAATATCTTAAAAAATTTTATACACATATTCTAATCTAAGTTACACTTAATATCATAAATAATATCCATTTATGCGTTTGACAGAATCACGGTTCTGAACGTGGTAGGATGCCTTAATGTATAACTGAGAATTAATCTTGATTTAAATCAGATTATTCAATATATGTTGATATTTCTGATAACTTTGCCTCGATATTTTGTATTATTAGTAAAGGCTTGGATCCATATATACACATGAAAAGTATGGATAGTTAATGTACATATAAAAATGAAAGCAAGCAGTAGCACCACTTTTTGTAAGAAAAGTTAGAAGCGAAAAGAATAATTATTCATTCTTAAGGTTTGTTTTGAAATGAATAATGCAAAGCACACACACACACACACACTCTCTCTCTCTCTCTAAGTAACAATTAACCGAATTTTAACAATATCAAGGGAGAAGTTATTTTTATTTACATCCTTTCTCAGTTAATAGCCAGGTAAATAGAACAACAAGAAGCACAACTCCTAAGACATCATAACAAACCTCACCCAGTCAATGTTCTCATTTCTGCTCGAAGGAAACATGAAAATACATCACAAAATAACATTCTCAGTATCTATCCGAAATGATAAGTGAGAAGAAATCCCCGGCGTGACTCGTGTGACTTCCATATAATCTTCACTTATTAAGCTGAACTTTATTCAACATTTTCTTTTAATAAAAAAGTTTCACAGCAGATCTAAATGAGAGTTTTTCGTTGCATAAAGGATTTTTCAACCTATGCTGCACATTCATTGAGTTGCATTTCAGCTTTTATTTCTTCATTTACAAAGGTGCATTAGCATACTACACCATTAAGGTGGAATGATGATGTCTTGCATATGCTTGAAATAAGAAATGGTTATGTGTTAATTCAATAAAATTGTTGATAATGATATTTTTGTTAGCTTTCTTACGCATTGATTGGCAAAAATGACGAAAATGCTAGTTTAATGAAGTATGTGATGAATATTTTTTTTTCTAAAACTTAATACGTTCACTATTATGTATTAATAATTCTATTGTAGCATAGTTTATTAAATCTGTGATATTGAATAAGTATGTTATCAAAGCATTGTAAGAAATTTTCATTGATTTTAATAATATTACTTAAACAAAACTTTTTATAGCTTGTTAGGTAAAAATGTTTTAATGATCCGATAATATTGTTCACTTATTCACGAATTTTTTTTTTCTTTTTATGATAGAACATCTACACTGGGGATATCATAGCGGAAATATTTAGAAATGAATTATTTTAAAGTTGCTGTTATGCTTTTTTACAGAACCACAGTTTTATATATATACTTACTAAATACACACATTCAGGAAGACATAATTAAGATACCGCAATGCAAGACAGCGTTTTAAAAACAAAAGAAAAACGTGTTACTGTTACTAATGCCACCTGATCGGCAAAGGCCAGATTAAGGCCCATGAAATTCATCATGGTAAAGGGCTAAGTGGCGCCTGCCGTTAGCCGTAGCTTTGAGCACCATACAGGTGACAGCACGATTTGGCCCGATTCCACCCCAATTTAGAGGGTGGTCCACCCCAATTTTGGGGCTGGTCAGAGGCCTTCCCGAAAGAATGATAGATGGCGACACCCCCTATCTCCACCTCCACAATTTAGGCATGAAACTGAATTGTAGGGAATTTTTCTCCAGTTTCCTGCACTCGTGAATCAGCCCACAAGACTTTCGGACCCACTGATTTAACGAGCACGTGCTCCGCGTGTACTCGGAGGGTATTTCGCGGTACGGGCATCGAACCCAGGCCTTCCGGTCCGGAGCCCGGTGTTCTAACCACTAGGCTAGAAAAAGTATTTAGACTAAGTAATGTAATTATTGTACATAGTTTATGCTGTAATTAATAGGTAACGTATTTTTTTAATATGGATGTATTGTGCGGCCGTTGTACTATAACAAGATTTTACATGAGCTATAATAAACAAAAATAATTTCGAGTTTAAAAGTTTTTAAAGCTGGTTTAGTTTTAAAAAAGGTTGTTCTTAGAGTAAGAAAAATAAAAGACGAATTTGGTTAAAAAAGAATATGGAAAATGAGTTACAGATCAAAAATAGAAGTTGTAAAATCAGAGAATGAAAAATATTACACAAAATCAGAAAAATCTCTCAATGATGTTATAAAATTGGGTAAATGAAGCTTTATTTGAAACAAACTGGAAAACATTAAGAGACCAGCTGATTTTAAGAGCATACAGTTTCACCTGCAGTAATTTTCTTGCTTGAATTAAGAACAAAAAAAGATAAGATGTTCAATACTTTTTGCTCACCACCTGCATTGCAGTCAAAAAGTGTGTAAGAGCACAAATTAAATCTGTTGAGGTGCACTGTAAATTTACCATGATCAGTAAGAAATTGTGAGATTTCAAGACTTATAAAAAATGATCACAACACTGTCTTTGGAAATGGTAGAAAAATGTCTTTGTCAGGACATAGTGAAATTTACTGCATGAAATGAGTGTTTCAAAGAGACAATGTTTTCTTCTGTCTTTCTTGTAAAACGATTTTTGAATATTAAATAATATATCAGTCTACTTAAAGTTTGTTAACTACTTAATTGTATTTACAGCAAAGAATTTTATATTTGCGGTTAAGAAATCTAGTAAACGACTTAGCTGTATAATTATTCAAATATGCGTATTATAAAAATATTTCTTTAGCTAAAAAAGTCTCTTATTTGTAACTAATACTTGACGAAAGTATTCCCAGGTATCAAATATAGGGGGAAAATGGCTTTTTAAAACGATGTGATAAATTCAACGTAACAACCCAAATATTTAATATGCTTAGTATAAAATGCATACGGCAAAAAGCTTATTTAAATAAAACAAAATCTTATTAAGAGTACTTAGAGACGTTTGAAATGCATCGTATATTCTTCTGACCTCTTAATTTTAATTTTGAGTACATTAAAATCATAAAAAAGGCTATATTTGTTCTTGTTGTAAAACATCAATAAAAAAAAATGTGGTAAAATAAGAAAGAACATATTTTTAAATCTCTTAGCATCAAATATATATCGAAAGAATGGAGAATATATGTTAAAATATGAGAAATATAAACACTCAATAGCCGAATGAGTTGACAGAAAATTTTGCCTAAATTATTTGATTGAAGTTAAAGTTTTACGAACAGCTTTTTTTTATTTTTAGACACTCACAAACACACACACAAACATATATAAATACAATGCTGGCCACCGTAAATGCAACACCGAGAAAGACAAGAGATAGCACAACAAAATTTATTTTGTAGATAACACTTTGACCAAGTATCAAATGATTAAATTTATAGACTTCTGTGAAGGGTGGTTCCTGCCAGAATCAGTAGCCAAAGTAACCGCCATTTTTGGAGATAACCGCTGCCACAAACCTCGGCATTGATTCAAAGATACTTTGGATGAGTTTTTGGGGTACAGCAGACCAATCAGCTTCTACACGTTGCCAGAGTTGATCTGGTGGGGCAGCTGGGGGTGTAATCTGAGTCAATCGTTGAGCAACCATGGACCACATATTTTCTATCGGTGAAAGATCCGGAGAGAGAGCCGGCCACAGCAGCATTTGAATCTGGTGATTGACGAAGAACCTATGGTCAATGCGTGCCACGTGTGGTCGAGCATTATCCTGTTGAAGTATGGCTGTGGCCAAGCCCTGAATGTAAGGAAGTACAACTGGCTCCAACACCTCGGAGATGTAGCGCTGGTAGTTTAAAGTACCGACAATGCGCACTAGAGGAGTGCGAGAGTGATATCCATTACAGTCCCATACCATAATACCCGGTGCAGGACCAGTGTGGCGGTGCATAAGGCAGCTGTTCAGCATCGTCTCTCCACGGAGTCTCAAGACTTGAATCCGATCATTGTAGTGTTGCAGACAGATGCGTGACTCGTCAATAAAGACAACAAACGTTGAAGTTTGTCTGTGTAACTCGATATATATATAAGTAATTCAAAATAAAATTCCCTCGCTTATTGTTTAAAAAGCATGTCTTTCAAAATTAATTAATCAAATTATTCCCCTTGTTAAATCTAATCGACGAAAGACGAATAAAAATTGTTTTATTCTAGGAAATATATACAGAATACGCTTATCATAAATAACCATGTTAAATATCTCCGGGAAAGTGCACACACGATTCACTTACACCAGT
>BMAV01025167.1:0-18374 GCA_019973955.1 Trichonephila inaurata madagascariensis | reverse complement strand
GTCCTTTTCCAGGGGCTTTTGGATAAGTGCTTCTAAAATTTTTATAATGACCAATTTTCAATCATAATTTTCCTCGCGCCCCCTTCCATAAAATATCAATGTACTGAATTCAAAATTAATATACTTTGACGTAAAGGTACAAGAGGCTACTTTAATTATAAACCATACAAATTATCAAGATAAATGCTAAATTTTGTATATAATTTTATGACATGCCCATAGAAATCAATGGAAATTATTAAACTTTTTCTTAACTTAATACTGTTAAATTAATTACGAAACACATTGTGCAGTACTGCTACATGTATAAGTGTACTATATCAATATAAATGTGTATTTTGTTTTTTTATTATGTCAAAATGTTTTTTGCTTCCTTTCAGTAAATTAATAATTTTTAAACAATAATCTTTTATTTTCTACTTTTTCATAAGCTCGCGCCACCCTTGTAGAGTTATCATGCCCCCTAGGGGGTTGCGTCCAACAGTTTGAGAAACACTGCGCTATTGTATTAGGTCAGTGTTTCTCAAACTAAGGTGATCACCCTACGAGGAGGGCTCGAGCTTATCGAAAAGTCGAAAATAAAACATTATTTTAAAATATTATTAATTTACTGAAAGGAACCAAAACAAAATACATTCCGACATAATAAAAAACAAAATACGCCTTTACACTGATATAATATACTTGTAAATGTATCAGTACTGCACACTGTATTTGATAATTATTTAACAATACCAAGTTGAAGAACAATTTAACAATTTTCAGTGACCTCATGGGCTTGTCATATATAAAATTATATAAAAAAATTTAATTTTTATTTTGGTAATTGTACGGTTTCTAATTAAATTCATATTGTAGATTTATGTCAAAGTACATTATTATTAAATTCAATACACTGTTATTGTTTGGAGGAGGGAGGCGTGAAGAAAATTATGACTGAAAATTGGCTCGCAAGTATTGAAAGTTTGAGAAGCACTGTATTAGGTTAAAGAACATGTATTAAAGTATTTCAAAAGTAAGTAATTTAATGCTTATTACATTTTTCACCCTAATTCTTTCACCCCTTATTCTTTTTAATTCAAACGGATTAAATTTGAAGAAGAAATCTTAAAACTCAAAGAGAAAATTGCAATATTCGTATTGAAACATCTACTCTAACTTAACTATTCGCAACGGGACTCCATAATATTACACTTTCATTTCAAACAGAATATTTTATATTCGCCCTCATTATACGCTAAAAGCTGAGCAAATCCCTTCGTGAGCCTCCAATTCGGGAGCTGCACTCTGCGCGCGAGCTGTAAACACTCTTTCTGGAGATGCATCCTTACAGGGAATTTTGACGGATTACTTAAAAATGAAAGGAGCGAATAGTATAACGAAACTTTTTGGTTGGGGAATCATATCTCTTGTTCTAGAACACTAAAAACACTGAAAAAGGATGCACTTTTGTTTCGGTTTCTTACTTTTTATTCTTCTTTTATAACTGAAGTATTTTCTTCTTCTTTTGGCTCTTTCCCACTAACATTTGGCAAATAGCCAAAAGAGCGTGACCAGAATTTCTATTGCATAGTTATAGTTCGATTTAGATTGTACTCATATCAAACAAGTAACATAAAAAAAAAATTAAGTCGATTCCTACTTAGGCCAACAAAGAAAAAAATTTTTAATTACTTTTATTAAATAGTGGCAATTAATATAAATATGTATATACATATAATAGAATTACAATATTAAGTGACAAAATAGAAAACGATTTTCATTGCAATTTTCCATCTTCCTTTCTATATAGGGTGTTGAAATATTTTGTTGTGTGTGTGTGTTACTCTTTATTCATTAATTAAATTAGTTGGATTTTGAACACCCGATTTTTGGATTAGAAATCTAACGCTCTATCCACTGAGCTACAGGGACACAACAAACTATTTTCTTTTATATATATGCTGTTGCACTATTATTTTTGTTTGTTACTATTTATTCGTTTTTAATTTAATTAATTATTTAATAATTGAAAAAACTGTATTAGCATCAAGTGTCACCTACATATGGCAGATATTTCATGCGGGCCGCAACGTGAAGATTAATAGAAAAAACACCGTAAAACCAAGGCAATATTAAACAGTTAAAATGTGGAAAATTGATCAAAATATTAAAACTCACATTTTTGGCTTTTAATACAAAACTAATCTCTTTCAAACACACATAACATTCTTCGTTTTTATGCATTTTTCACTGAGTTATGGGAGTAATTTCGGTTCCCTATTATTCATGACCATACAAACAAAATTGCCAAGTCGTTTGATAATTTGATTTTTTTTTTCCCTTTTGACAAAGCCTTTCTTATTTTTACTTCAAACATTAACTTATCAAATGCAAAATGACAGCAAAGAGGAGTTTTGGCTGAATTCCAGAATGAAACCAGTATTATTTGTTTATAATTAAAACTCAGTTTTACCCATAAAATAGTCACTACCCAGAGTTCAGTTCGCTATTTCACTACTATTTATCATTACTAACCGTTAGTTACAAATAGAAAAAAAAAACCCGAACGATATCAACAGCAAAATTGGTCGATTTGATTGCTTCCTCGAGAGGATTACCCGTTAAATTTGTAATACAGTGTTCAAAAATAATTGAATTTTGTAGGGCAGAGGGCCATGAACGGGCCACAGGTTGAGTATCGGTGGGTTAAGCCTTCCGGGGATCACGTGATACTTCTCATTTGATTTCCACCTGCTCCCTTGTTCATTACAATTATTTTTCATCATTAGATATAATTATGAGAAGGCTTTAAAGACATTAAATAATTTCTTTAAGCCAGATTGTGAAAAATGTCCACTGAACGATGTGTGATTTTTACTGTTTTTTTCAATCTTAACCTATTTTTCTTTCAAGGGGATTGATGAAGCACCACCACTCCATTATTACTTGTAGGTGGCGCTGCCATTTGGTTACCATACCGTACATAGTTTTCCATTCACTGCATGTAACGCTGTCTCCACACCACTCCATTGGTCTCAAAACACAATTTACCTAGGACTTTTACTCGATAATAAACTCACTTGGAAACAACACATTATACATGCGCGAAATAAATTCCGGAATGCACTAAGATTATTATACCCTTAATTTGCCGGAATTCCACAATAACAACTGGAAACAAAGTACTTCTCTACACAGCCATTTTGCGGCCCATCATGAGTTACGGTTGTCCTGTGTGGGGATATGCCGCTAATACTAATCTGAAAATGCTTGAAACTTCCCAAAATAAAACTATTCGCATGATCGTTCATGCAAATATGTACATGAGAAATTCAGATATTTATAAAGACCTTAAACTCCCAACATTTAAAAATTTTATTAAGAAACTCGCAACTAAATTTTTTGTTTCTTTACCTCTCACTAATATTGTCACATTCTAAATCTGGAAAATTATATCCCTCATGACAATACTAAAAGCCCAAGGGGAATACTCCTTGTGACTCCTACAATCCACCGTAACTTTAAGTGTCTTCATTTGCCTGTTGGCAAATGACCTACTAAATTTAACATTTTTAAAATTATAATTTTTTCTTTTTTCTTAATTCTTTAATTCCTCGGTATACCCACACAGACAATCTACCCATACAATTATTCTCCCCAAACTTCAGGGACCAAAAGGCCGTTCCCCCCCTCATCCAATCAAAAGGAAACTCTCATTGTTTTCCCCAAGTTCTTCATAGCCACGCCCACTATCCACGTTTAAACGCCCACAACCGGGCTGTTTCCCCCACCAAGGAAACCCCCCGGCACCTTTAAAAACTATGATATTTGGGGCTCGCTTTGGACCATATCCCCAAGGGGTTAACGCGAGTTGTATCACGCTAGATGCTGTAATTAGCTGTAATTAGTTACCACTATTTTTGTATTAGTAATTTTGTATGACTATTAATATAAAATTCCAATTATGCATCTGTCTCAGTTGTTCTAATTTAACTAAGTATGAGGATTAGTATGTCTCACATTTAAAGTGTGATATACCAATTGTGAAGTCATTTAAAGCTTATAATCCCCAGTGCTTGCTCTACGAGAAATAAAACTCTTAATTAATCTTTGATTTTGAAACTTGCGGTAATCTCAATTCGTCTTTACCGAAAGCAATATTGAAATTGCCGCCAAGTTTGAGTGGAAGTGCATGATACTGTTTTTTCGGTAGCTTAGAAACACTTTTCGTATATGCTAAAGCTCACATTCAATATTTTACCTATAATATAACAATCAATACTCTTAGAATTTAAAATAATAAAACGGCTTTCAAATCTTCATTATGTACATTCATTTATCCAAGAAAAATATTCAAAATGATAGAAACGTTTCAACGTTTGGGGGTCCTTCAGTTGTTTCTTTCCATACCTCATAAATCAAGAGAATGGTTGACAAACGGAAGATATTTTTATGGAAAAATAGAAACATATCTGATGTAAAATGTATTCTAAAAACAAACACATACATTAATTTTATAATAATAATTTCCTTCTTGGGATTTGGAATTATAAAATTGTTTATTAATAATCATTTTCCAAAGTTTCTGAAAAACCCTTTGCTTTAAAAATGCATAAAAAATATGTAATTTATTGAGGCGGCAAAAATCAATAAAAAAATTAAATGTCTTTAAAAAAAACCAACTGTTAATGGAATAGAATAAATATAGGCTAAATTTCAAAATACAGAATAATTATTACTGCTTTAAATAACAGTTTTAAATCCATCATTTTTTCTTTAAAAATTACGCTTATTGTTCAGAATATATCTGTGAATTCAATTTTGCATATTATGTCAGTAACGTAATTTTTCAAATGTACAAGTATATCGAAAATTGAAAGTTTTTCAAAGTATAATAAATTTTAATATTGATACATTTTTAAATGAGTTTAATAATTCTATTTTATGCTGTATTATATCTTAAGATAACAAACAAAAACGACATTTACATGCATTGTAAATAATTATTTATATTATTATAAAATTGTTTAAAATAATGTTAAAGGTCACAAACTCGCGAAAAAGTCGTTTGGCTCAAAATCGGTTTACGAAGCCAATTACGCCAGTAGATAAAACGACATTTAAACGTCGTTTGCGAATTTTTTTAAAATTTTTAAGGGCTTAGATTTTTCAGTTATGCTTTTTACATTTAACACTTCAATACAAAACAACGGTAATTTTTTTTTAAAAAAAAAGGGGGGGAATATTGCGTAAGAAATGAATTTTTGTAAAAAGGGTATTAGATGAAAAACACAAAAACTTTTTAAAATCCGTGATTTTTAAGCAATTTTTTCAATCTTTAGATAAAACACGGATAATAATGTTTGACAGACGAAAAAAAAAGTTTCGTGTGATTATTTTTATAAATGACGAAGTAATCAAATGTTTAATGAAAATTTCGGGTATTTTATGAAAAAAAAAAATTTTTTTCGGTATTTTATATTTTAAATCACTGATTCTAAGAGACCAAAATATGAACTTTTTTAGTACAGAATACCGATTTATTACAATGATAAGAAATTCGTACAGAATGACTTAAAAATCCTTTCATAAAAACTCATCAATATTGAATCAATTTGAAAAATTGTAAAAAAGGCAAAATATTATTACTTTATTTAAAAAGAAAAACGTTCCACTGTATCTTGGCGAAATTAATCTTTCCTATACTGTAATTATTTTTTGTCAGATTTTGGTAAGAAGAAAAGGATCGTAATTTCAAAAATGAAGAAAAATTAGGAACTCTTTCCTGCTTTCATTCGACAGCGACTTCGCAAATGCGCAGGCAGCGTATAACTCTTTTTTTTTTTAATGTTTGTACAAATTTCCCTTCTCATAAAATTTCCATACCGTGGGTTTTACATGAAAATCGATTCTTAAGTAGTAAACTCCAATAAGTTTTAAAAGAAATAAGCATTCCCACACCTTTGCCTCACAGTCGTTTCTATAGTTTGAAATTTTTTGCTCATTTAGTTATAATTTCCACATTTTTCTTTTAAAACCTGTTTTAAAAATTTTTTTAAGTTAAAAAAATTAAAATTTTTTTTTTGTGTAAACGTTTCAATTTTTTATTTCTACTCGCAAAAAAAAAAAACTTTACTGACATTATAAAAGAAATATTTGATTCGATTTTAATTTTCGATGCATTCTGAAGCAACACATGTAGTATTGGTTAAGGACCACGTAAGTCGTAAATCACGGCCAAGTAACGAGGACAACACAGAGGCTTGTACCTCTCTCTAAACTTCCCCACCATTTTTAAAGGGGATTGTATCCTGGGCAGATTTAAGGCATCAACCCCCACACTCGGGTCTTCAAGGCACTATATTAAAAGTTACATTTAGTTGCCTAAAACGCACAAGGGTTTTTTTTGGGGCGGACCCGTCATTTTGAACTATGGTCAAATGACACCCTCCTCTTCTAGATTCCAACCCATCTCCCCGGGAGGGGCGCAACCCTCGAAAATTTTAAACCAGCATCAACCCCTCCCAGGTTGGTCTTCAGTGGCCCAGGCGAAAAAATGACAGCCAACCACGAGTCCTGGCCTTAAATACTTAAAAGCAACCGGGTCCCCAGTGGCATGGGAAATCGAAAAAAAATTTAACAACGCCGGGAAAGTGGGGTTTTAAAATCTACTAGGCTTCAGCGGAAACCATAAAAGAAATATGTTCAACAAGATAAACTTCAGACAATAAAAATAATATAAATAAAATAATGTTTGTGGTTTTAGATTCACTGAAGAATAAATCATGAATAAATATATTCACCGTCCTCCAAATTGAGGGAAATATAGTGAAAATTTTACATTAAGTTGGAATTGGATTGTTTATGGCATGTTAGAAATGTCTATTTTTACTATATGTGTCTTTGAAAAAAAATATATAAAAATGAATGCAACTTTGTTTTTGTACTCGGCTTTTTAACTTATTTCACGCATTACCCAAATGTAAAGGGGACAAGTTCAATAAAAAGAACGATCTTATTGGAAATCAAAAGAAATCGGGGGTTGTAACACAGGTCCCATCGTTTCTGCAGCAGGTCTATGTCTTCACTTTAGAGAGAATAAAAGTGGTTGATTCTTGGAAGTCCTGCCTACTTTCTTCACTTCTTGTCTCAAATAGAAACGTAATACTATCTTAAGTCAGTGCTTCTCAAAATTTCAATAGTGGTGACCTAATATTGAATCATAATTTTCATCGCCCCCCCTCCATACAATAACAATGTATTGTGAATTCAGTAATACTATACTTTACACCTAAAGCACAATACAACTTTAACCTCTTAAGTACCACCCGTATATAAAAAATCTCATTCGTCAAAAACACCGGACGTATATATACTTCTTTTCGAAGTACAATTTTTTCTGTGCACTACTATCCATAAAATTATTCCACAGGCTTTGGAATGCAATAAAGGACCTTGACAGTGTTTGCGAAGGAATTACTTATTTCCCAAAGGGTTTTCTTATTTATTCCTTTTCCCTCCCTCCCAAAAATTTAATAGCGCGCCTACGGGGGAAAATGTGGTTTGGGGGGAAATTTCGTAACTTTTAATCGGCAGTATATAAAGGGATTAATTATAAACCGTACAAATTATCAAGATAAGTGTAAATTCTTTTACATAGTTTTATGTATGACAAGTCCATATAGGGTCATTGGTAATTATTAATGCTGTTCTTTACTTAGTATTATTGAATTAAGTACATTGTGCAGTGCTGATACATTTATAATTGTATTATATCTGAGTAAATGCGCATTTTATTTTTTATTATGTCAGAATGAATTTTGTTTTTTTTTTTTCGAAATTAATTTGTTTTAAAATAATCTTTTTTTTTCAACTTTTCAATATCTCCCCCCCCTTTAGAATTATCACGCCCCGTAGGGGGACGCACCCCACTGTTTAAGAAACACTGTCTTAAGTGGTTTAAAGACATGGAAGTCACAAGGGACAAATACAGACTGTATAGAGGATATTCCAACATTTCCCAATGCATTTTTTTAAAGTTGTCTTGGTTTCCACAGGAGACGGGGGAGGGAAATTGTCAGGGAAACCCGATATTTTTCCCCTTCAAAACTTTTCCTTAATTTCCGCGTTCGATCAACAGTGCTCGCCACGACTGCCTTTTTTGTCGGCTTTAAAACTCCCTCCCGCAAAAAAAAACCTACACACCGTTGTTCTGATGTGTACGCATCCTTAAATGGCACGACTTAAAAATCTTACTTTCTGTTAATTTCCTGTACCACTAACAGGTTTCACTGTAGCACATCGTATGCCATGTACGCTCCCTACCGTCCTTCGTATCCCTGTTTGGTGGCTCTGCTGTAGCTTCACACATTCTGACGTAATCGCAAATCTCCACTTTTCATTTTGGCAATCCTAATACAATATTCTATTTTCTCTATTTTTCTTTCAAAAATACATCGGTTATGTGTGTGTATATATATATATATATATATGGCCAATTTTCATCCATTTCGCAAAATTCAAACATGTGTCGCAAACATTCTATTACATATACTTCAAACTTTTTTTTTTAATAACATTTAAGAGATTGATTAATTTTCGATTGGCTGCATTTTTGTCATGAAATTCTTTTCGTAGATTTCAAGTTTTAAAATTTCATTAAAAAGTTTATTTTTACGTACTTTGTACTAAAAGGAAAATTAATTTAATAGCCAATTGAAAAACAAACAGGATAAAGACACATTTTTACGAAATAATAATAATAAAAATTTTAAAAAATGAATAGCGTGAAAAGTTAAAAGATCAATGGAAAAAGTTGAATAAGGCGATTCGTGTTCTTCAATATTTGCGACCCAATTTAATTATAAATTTCATCGCCCTCCATCAAACCTTTTTTTGGGGCACCGGCGTATTTATACGCTTTTAAAAACACCATTTTAAAAGCCCCGGATGTATAAAACGATTTTGGAATACGGTGTTTTTTTGCAATGCTACCCAAAAAAAATTTTCCGAAGGTTTGGAATGCAATAAAAGGCCCTTTAATTGTTTACGAAAAATTTATTACCCCTTTTTTTTACTTACCTTACCCCCTTTTTCCCCCCCCAAAACAATGCACGCCTCGGGCGGGGGAAAGGAGAGGTCAAAATTTTAAACTGCGAAAGGGATTAAAATAAACAATAAAAATTTTAAAAATAGTGTTTTTTTTTTGGTATAATTTTTAATTAAAAGCCCACATCTCATAATTTATTAAATTTGGATTGTTAAATTATTTTACTTAGTTTTAACTTTTTACTTGTTTTTGTTCTTAATATTTTATATTTACTTATATAATAAAATTAAACGTACTGATATATTTATAAATTATTAGGGAATGAAATGTTAATTTTTTTTTTTATTTTTCAGAATGTTTTGTTAGCTCATTTTCGTAAATTTAAAAATTTTTTAAAACGGTTTTAGTTTTTTTCCATGCCGCCCCCCCTTAATTACCCCCCTTAGGGCGCCCCAATTTTGAGAAGAACGCTGCGTTATATAAAGTTTGAGGAGTTATATTAAAAAAAAATAAATAGCCAAAAAGGAAATCCAGCTGAAAAAGAAGGAAGAAAATGCTAAATACGTTTAACCAAACATTCGATGAAATGTGGGTTTAAACCCAAAAAATACTAGGGGTCCGACAAATTATGTATTTTCGCTTTTCCCTTTTTTTTTAAAACAAAAAAATCGTTAACACAAAAAAGATTTCCTTTCTGGGAATGGACAAAATAGAAAACACCACCCCCCAGGAAAGGGTTTGGAAAGGTTTTGAAAAAATTTTGCATTTTTGGGATTGGTCCTACTATAACATCGGAAAAATTTCGTGGAAGAAATGGTGTTAATGCGTGTACAGCCCTAATTATGGCAGATAAAGACATTTTGGAGTTTGTTCAAATTTCAAAAGATATCATTGATGCAGATTCCGAAGACGAAATTGAAATGACCAATGCAGCTTCCCTTCCCACGTCACCCGAAAGGAGGAACATCATGAAAAATAGGTGCAGTTATTCAGACGCACATTCAAATGGTGAAATGAATAACAAAATGGAACCATTTTTTTTTTGCTAAAAACAATGCAAAAAAAATATGATTAATTTCCCAAAACCCCAATAAATGGGGTTTTTTTTTTTAAAATTTTAAATTTTGTTTAAAATTTCCCAAGTTTTTGTAAGTTTTGTTTTATTAAATTTTTAAAAATATATATAATTATCTATAAAAAAACAAATTAAACCCCAAACTTAATTTTGTTAAATTATGTTTTGTTTTTTGCAATATCCTTTTTCAAAAAATTCTTTTAAACAAAAAAATTTTTGTCCCTTTTTGTTTTTGTTAAACGATTTTCACTATATTTTTAAAAGAATGTTATTTTACTTCACCGGAATATAATTGAAATAATTGAAGTTCATATCCCTTTCTAAATTATCCAATCGTCAAAAGTAATTGTGTTCAACTTATACAAAAAACTAATCTCTTATCCCTTTTCCCTTCTTTTAAAATTCCCTTCTCTTTTATTGAATCTCTAAGGAAGATTCCCGTTGAAGCAAAGGGGAATTTAAAAAATTGAGATAAATACTAGAATAAATGCAACCCTTTTTTTTTGTTTATTTTTTTATTCTTTGGGATTTTTTCCATTGGGATTTTTTCCCCCAAATTTCTTGGGAAAAATTCCAAAAAACCCATAAATGCCATTCATGGTAGTTATGAAAAAATGACTCTATTCTTATCTTGAGAATTTGGTTCATTTCTTACTTATTCAACAGGAGAAGTCTATTGAAATAGGACTCCATTGAGGTCAAATTATTGTATTGAAAGTAAATGAGATGAAAAAGAAAAAATTTTATATTTTGGTTTTTGTAAAAGGTTATAAAAAACGGTACTAACCGTTTGCCCAAATCTCCCCAAAATTTGTGTATTGGGAAAAACCCAAAAAACCTCATTAAAAAAAAAATGTTATAAATGTTAATTCTAACTGGTTTTTCATCTATTTTTGATATATAAGGAAAAAATGCTCGTGAAAAGAAAAGACAGCGATTTGTTTAAAAAATATGGTGATAAAAGGTTAAGCGGGAGTATTCCGTTTGGCGTCAGTTGTATCATTTATGGCGACTTTATCGCATGCGCCGGTGAAACGGGAAAAGTATAAAAAAAAATCTAGATAAAAAAATCATTCATTGAGTAAAGATGAAGAGAAGTAATTTTCTGTTTTCCTAACATTTCAAAGCCAAAATTTCATTTTTTTTTAATTTCAAAATTTGCAGACAAGTTCAAAAACAAGACAAAAAAGTTCCATTTTCTTTAACATACATTAAAAAAACGTCTCTTTCCAAACAACTGATTACATAGCTTTTCATATTATTGCATTTCATGGTATAATTTTCAAATAATTGAGTAGTAAAGAGACCAAAACTTTAAAAAAATATTTACAAAATATTTGTTGCGAATATTGAAAAGATGCTAGCAAGAAATCTTCTAAAAATACCATATATCAGGTTAGATTCTTTCAGATAAAAACTATGATACTTTTAAAAGTTTATGATTTTTTCTATTCATTTTGTTAGCCCCCCCTAATTAAAAATTCCAATCATTTTTTAAAAAAAATTTTAGGGGTTTCCTAATGTATCCGATATTTAAATACATTATTATTGTTTTAAAAGTTGTTGTAATTTGGGTTTTATTTTTTGAAATGAAATAATTAAAAAAAATATATAAAATTAGTTAACAATTCAAATTTCTCCGCAAAAATATGTATATAATTATATTTGTAGCCATACTTTAAATGGCATTCTTATAAAAATTTTCAAACGGAAAAAGTTGAGTTTCTTACTATGTTGTGAATTGATTTTGTAAAAGCGTATAAATGGAAACTTTTGTGATATTTAGTGTCACTTGAATTAGAATATACATATAAAATCGTTTTAAAACTATTATCTCAAGAAAAACTTATTTAAATGCATTTATTAACAAACAAACAAACAAAATTTTTTTTTTCAAAAATTTTTTTGCATATAAAATGTTTGTATATTAATAATATTTTACCTATATAGCTAAGATTTCTGCACAAAACAGGAATAAGGATTTTCGAAGAATATAATTTAGAATTGTATTTATTCATATTTTAGAATTTTAGAGTAAAAAAGAGTTATAAAAAAGCAAACACCATTGTTATAACTATGGAAAAAATGTGAATTCTTCTAAAGTTCCAATTTTATATATATATATATATATATATATATATATATACGCTCTGTAAAGAAGATCTAGATGTATGTAGTCAAAACACTATTAAACAAATTCTCCATGCCAAAAAGTTTTAAAAACATGCCATTTTTTCTTCATTTTTTTGCCAAAAAATTGCATTAAATTTTTTTACTGTAATAATACCCTTAAAACAATTTATACTGATTTAGTTCAGTTTATATACTAATTTAAGTGTGACTAAATATAAAAAATATACATTCATTTATACGCTGTAGAACAGTGGTTCTCAAACTTTAAATATTTGTGACCCAAGATTCAATCAGAATTTTCATTGCGACCCTCCATATAATATCAATGTATTGGACTCAATAATACTATAATTTGACGCTCAAATTACAATAGCCTCTTAAGTGCCATCGGCGTATATAAACATCACCCTCCCCTCAGCCAAATCGTTAATTGCTCCGGTTGTATATATACGTCTTTCCGAAGTTCAATCTTTTCCGTAGACTATCCATAAAATTATTCCGAAGGCTTTGGAATGCAATAAAAGGACCTTGACAATGTTTGTGTAGGATTTACTTATTTTTAGAGGATTTGCTAATTTATTTCTCCCCTAATACATCACATGCGTTCTACGTGGAAAACAGTGGCATTGGGAGCGAATAGCGTAAGTTTTAATCGGTAGGAAAGGGATTAATTATAAACCGGACAAATTATCAAGATAATTATTATATAATTCCTTTATATATTCTTATATATGATAACCCCATGGTAGTACCTGGCGAAGCTAGTCTTGAGTGATTCCTGTTTGTAAATTCCTTGACGACCCTCTTTCGGGGCCCCTTAGTGGCTGCGGTAGCCGAGTGGTATAGGTATTGGATCGTGACATGCCTTGTCACGAGTTCCAACCCAGTACCACTAAAGACCCACCGTGTAGGGCAGCGATGCACGTTAAATCTGTTGAGAGCTGAAACATCCTTCCCGTTGGTGGGTATGGTAGTTAGGAGAGGGGGTGCCAGCTCAGGTGTCGTCCACGTCACTTGACCATGGTTCAAAATTACGTGGTCCGTCGCCCAAAGCTCTCGTGTAGCTAAACAGTGTGACGTTAATATTCAATCAATCAATCGGGGCCCCTTAACATTTTACAATCATTTGCTTGCACATTTTGCGACCCTCAAGTTTGAGGGCTCCGTATCTTTGCTACGGCTGATACAGCGATAGGTAAGCCTCACCTGGTAATTATAAACTAGTTCTCACCTTAGTATTATTAAATTGTACATAAAACACATTGTTCAGTACTCATATATTTATAAGTGTTATCAGTGTGAAGGTGTATTTTATTTTTTAAGTGAGTATGTATTTTCTTGTTTACTTTCAGTAAATTAGTAATTTTTTAAAAATAATCTTTTGTTTTCGACTTTACAATACGCTCGCGCCCCTCTCGTAGAGTTATCACACTTCCTTAGGGGGACGTGCCCCTCAGTTTGAGAAACCCTGCTTTAGAAAAATCACGGTTGTGACTATAGACACCTTAGAAATAAACTTTTGAAATAAACCAATGATACAATTGAAACAAAATAATATTCCATGACAAAATTTATTTGAAAACTTGAAAAGACACGTTTTATAAAAAAAAAATTTTTTTCTTGGTTACATTGAAGGATAAAAGCTGAAAAAATTCTTTTATAATCCTCCAATCCGAGCTGCGCACATTGTGCAAGTTTTATATAGAAAAAAAAGACACTTTTCTTGAAGCACACACATAGTCTTTCAAGTATTCCCTGGTGGGGATTTCCAAAAAGGGATAAAATGAAATGTGTTAGGAGCTTTAAGGTAGAATCACATTTCTCATTTCCGTACCATTGAAGAAGAATGCTGCAATAGTGAACCTTTCTCTCTCTTTTTTTTTTACTTCCTTCTTTATTCATCTTAACATTATTTTTTCCCTTTTCCGTAATCCTTTTTATCTCCTTGGCAAAATTCCAAAGCTGCGTGCAAGATATTTCCATTGTGCGGTCAGTTTCGGTTAAGGGATTGGTTTTTATATCAAAACGATACTATTCATTGTCTTCTTATCCAAAAAGTAAAAGTCAGAAGAAAAAGAAAACCAAATGTTTCCATTGAACTCGAACGAGGTATGTCTCTGTAGATAAATTACGTATTAGGATATTATGCTTGTGACGGATCTATACGCGATTTTCTTATTAATCCTCTTGGGAAATCTTTGGGCTATCAGTTCGAGTTATTCACTACCAGCCCTTCGGAAGAAGATAATCGTGATATTTAAATTAACTTACTATAAATAGGTGAGGTTTTCTAGCTAGAAGGGAGAAGGATAGAAGATATACTCTAGTTAGGTGAGATTACTACTAAAGGTATAATATTAGAAATAGAGTGATTGCATTCTTATTAGATGGGAATCTTAAAGAGTGACGATTGTTCAATAAGATTGAATTAATATTAGATTAAATCTCGGATAATATGTTAAATCTTTAATTAAAGGAAGGATCCAGTTTGTTAGTCACCTAATCGCTCACGTTTTACTGTCGTTGTTTCCCTTTAACGGTTTTCATTGAGACATTCTCTTACTATTATTAGTTAAAATTGTGTATGTTCTTAGTGTGTGAAAATAAATATATTAGTTGAATCTTGTGGACTGTTTCTTCCCTTCCCCTCACAGATGTAGGTGCTCGCGAGAGAGGCACGAGCCTCTTACATGCTGGATGCCTGATTATGTTTTCTGGAGTTTTATTCCTTCTGTGGAATTTTTGAATTTGGCAAGGTTCTCGGCAAGGTGGACAAAAAATTTCCATCCCTTCAGTGGGTTGATAAATGAGTACCAAGTTTGCTTAGGATCTTAATGCTGGGGGTTTCACGTCAGACTCGCCACCTGGCCGAAACATATTCTCACTGCACCTCAATGGCCAAGGCCATGAAAACTAAAATGGGCAGAGTACGCCTTGGCCCTCTGTGTGCTGTTGTGCCTCTGAGTTTAGAGTTTTTAGAGTTAGTAGGCCACGGTAACCTAGTCGTTATGGTCTGGAGCTCGCGCCGACGTGTCAGGAACTTCGAACTCTAGTGGCTCTGAAGACCCGCCATGTAGAGAATCATTAGCACGTTAAATTTGTCATTTTTCTCGTTGGTGAGATGGAGTAGTTTGGAGAAGGCGTGCCAACTCAGATATCCTCATCGATCGTAATTCCAAACTATGAGGTACGTCACCAAGAGCTCTTGTGTTGCTTTACAGTGTGTGTGAGGTGAATAGCACTCACTCATTTGTAGTGTTCTTATAGTAATATCTCACATTTGTATACTGTTATTTGGTTCTTTGAAAATATCGCGTGTATGTTAAAATAAATTCACACTGAGTAAAAACTTTGTGTATGAACGTTAGCAATTTGCTCTCAGCAAATTCTGCTAAGAAAACATATTTGCATACTTGCCTAAAATTAAAGATAAATAAAATACTGAAAAGAAAGCTCCGACGACGACACTGATTTGTTCTTTCAAAACTTTTTGAAGGTTCTTCATACTTGGACATCTTTACAAAAGTATCACATTCGAAATGTTATTAAAAATTTTACAAGTAGAACAACAAGTACACGTCTAATGCCAATTTTGAAATCAATGGAGAACACGTGATTACAGTTATCATGTGATCGTCGTGAGCAGTGCTGTAAGTCAATTTAACATACCGTATAATCCGGCATATATATACCGTTAAGTATGGCGCACGCCCATATCTCAAGCTTAATTTTTAAAATTTTAGGTATATTCGCCGCATAACTCACACTCCTTTTTATGAAAAAATCTGAAATATTAGTATGCATTGCTCTTATGTTTTGAAGGCATTCGATGTATTATCCCAGACTTTTGACACAAAATAGCTTTCTTCTAGAACTACAACTCTTTATTAGGCAAGTCATTTCTTTTAAATAAACAGTATTTCTGATACATGTAGAAACAAAATATTTCTTATGCTCGTCTCTTTTGTTATTTTTAAAGCTATCGTTTTTATACCTGGCGTGTAACGCACACCCTTTAGTTTCGATCTTATTTGTGTTCAAAGTGCGCGTTATACGCCGGATTTTACGGTAGTTTTTACGGTAGTTGTTTGCTTTCACTGGAACATAATTTGCCAAACGTATTTACCAAAACAAAGCTTGCTCTTCCCTTTAGATTTATTAATTTTATTCTTTTAAAATCATTATTTACCCATTCAAAAAAAAAATCTCAACAATTATAATCGCTAGATCTAAAACACAATTTTGATTCACAACAGGAAAAAAGAGTTTTCCTTTATTAAAAACAAACAGTTTTTTTTAATTATAAAACAGAAAATTACTCTGCGTCTTATTGAAACTAAACGTTACCTCTTTCCTTTGCAGAATAGATATTTACTTTCACAAACAGTGCTTCCTGAGACGTGGATCATATTTCAAATTAAATTTATAATGTAAACAGCAACGTATAGATTGTTTAAATTACCGGATGAACTAAAAGTTTGTTTAAACATTAAAATCATAAAAAAGAATAAACGGGGATAAAAAAAAAAGTGCAGTTTACAAGAAAGGGCTCACAAGGAAGTTGAATTTTTTGTTAGCAGCCAAAATATTTTTATTCGTACTCCAGTGCTTCTCAAAGTTTCAATATTGGTGACTCAATTTTCAATAAGAATTTTCACCCCTCTCCATACAATAATAATATACTTTGACGCCAAAGCTACACAATACGACCTTAATTATAAACAGTACGATTTATCAATGTAAATATTGAGTTTTGCATATGTTAATTTTAAGTAGTACATATTTTAAGTTATAAAGGTTCAATATTATGTTACTTTTTATAGTTAAGAATGCATTTTGTTCTGCTTCTTTTCAGTAAATTAATAATTTCTTTAAATAATCCTTTATTTTCGACTTTTCGATATGCTCGTGACCCTCACGTAGGTCTATATGACGCTCCCCTAAGGCTGCACCCCACAGTTTGAGAAAGGCTGTCGTACCCGCTTTAAAACCAACTTGTGGGCATTCTGTAATAAGCTTTATGCACATACACACAGAATGGCTTACATCCTTACTATACCAATCCAGTAAAACGGTGGTTTCTATTGACTACATTCGATGAGGACAGAGTCATTGATCTAGGTTCTCAGATTAGATGACCACCACGTTCAGCCGACCTCTCTCCGGTCGACTTCTGGTTGAGGGGCGATTTGAAACACAACTTGTGTATCAGTTATCTCCGTCAACATTGGTCAGACTCGAAGATTCTATTTGACATGAGGTTTTGACAGTTCATTCCGATATGTAGGGTTCAGCTGTAACGTGCGCCATGAGTGAGTGAGTGAATATTAACGTCACACTGTTCAGCTACACGAGGGCTTTTGGCGACGGACCACGTAATTTTGAACCATGGTCAAGTGACGTGGACGACACCCGAGCTGGCAACCCCCTCTCCTAACTACCACACCACACCAACGGGTGGACGTTTCAGCTCTCGACAGATTTAACGTACATCGCTGCCCTACACGGCGGGTCTTTAGTGGTATTGGGCTCGAACTCATGACATGTGCCTGCCATGATCCGATACCTTGATCACTGGGCTACCGCAGCCCTAACGTGCGTTGTGAGCCAACTCATTTGTGTCTGACAATGCTTTGGAAGTCATGTTGAACAATTGTTATTGCAAGAGTAAATGAATGGAGCGTACTGTGTTGTCTTGTACATTGCGTTTGGGATTATCTGCGCCCTCTACTGGGGATATTTTTTACCACTAAAATAAATCCTACCTTCTTGTGAGACCTTTCTTGCAAACCGCACTTCTATAAAATCATTAGAAAGGAACTAATGATGATACTGTAGAGCATCGCATACCCAAACGTTTATTATCCGGAGCGTAAAATATCCGGACCACTTTTTGTCAACTACATGTGCTTTATATGAATGCGTTTTCGAACAGTGTAGAGCAGATTTAGAAGACGAAAAAGACTTCAATAATAACCCCAGGGAGGAGATTATCGACTTGTCCAACTGATCCCAGGATTTTAAGAATGCGATAAAGAAGATGTATAAACCTGGATGGCATGCGATGCAGAAGACTGTGGATTTTAAATGCAAAAAGATGAGAATTGAATTCCTTTAAAAAGAATACCCTTTTAA
>BMAV01025165.1:0-67651 GCA_019973955.1 Trichonephila inaurata madagascariensis | reverse complement strand
GAAAGCTATCTTTTAAAAATTGGTTGTTTTCGATGTACCTTTCTCGATATGTTATATGCACATACTTGAAATTTTTTTATACAGTTAAAGTACACTTTTCTCATTATGCTTAAATGAGCTGTTATCCAGTTTTGAATTTTTTAGTTATTTCTGAAGTATTTTATCAAACACCGTGAAATTTGACAAATTTTCGCGTGAAAAAATTTGGGGGAAAAAGGTTTGAGTTTTTACAAGAATTTCATTTCGGTATATATTGCCCATCATTATATAAAAAAAAATCGCATACCTGTGAACTGTAGTTTCTCAGAAAAGGTACATCGAGCATCAAAAGTTAAATTTTGAGATAAATTGATTTTAATGTATACAGTGAGACTTCTAATCGGCTAGGAAATAGAATTAAAATAAAAGGCTCAATTTACAATAAATGATGCATGTTTTGGTGAATAAGCAAAGTTAAAATTTAAACAAAACGAAGAAATTTTTTTTATATTTTTTTGCTATTCAAATGGGCGTGGCCCAGTTTCAACGATTATTTAAAAATAGGTTTGAAGGGCTTCTAATTACCCTAGAGGTTAAAGTAAAGTATTTTAGGAAGGTTAAAATCTATACAAATTTTGAAAATGTAAAAATCTTAAATTGTCGAAAAATGATTTTGGCTTTCCCCCTTTTAAAATCCTTTCTTGGGGTTTTTTAAACACGTTTTTAAGTATGTGTGCTATCTAAATTTTTAAGACATGCCAAGTTGTGATAAATTGTGGGATTTCTAAATCTATTTCAACATGACTATAGATCTGAGACAAATATTTATAACATCTTTCATGTTATACAGTCTAGCAAAATTTAATTTCTTTATGAGAAATGTACCTCTCAAAAGTGTATATTTAATGGAAAGAATTATAGCTTTATAAATGTTACGTTATCGTATAAAAACTCTTGCATCTGAACTACGAAGTGTGAATTTTATTTAAAACTATAAATTATTTTTAAAAGCTCAGTTCTCTGCAAATGCTTTCTCTTACAAAACCCCTCAGAACGGCTAAGTGGCTGTGAGGTAGCGCACCTGTTTCGTAAGTCTGAGGTTATGAGTTTGATTCTGGCTTTAGTCTGGATTTCTGGATGCGAAAATCGTAGGCACGCTTGTCATATGATTATGGACCGTGTAAAAGAATCGTAGTTCATCAATTTAGATCTGGAAATCACGGTAGTATTTAGCATCCGAAGGGTTTTCAATGAATAAAATTCAAACGTCACCATTTAGTAGCGGAAGCCGCCACTAGATGGCGCTACCATTGAAATGGCTTCACTTTCTCCGGACTTGTCACGTCACCAATAGGCATAGCTGTCAAAATGTATCCCATATAAAACAAAACCCTCGAGTCACAAATATTACATAATGTCTTTACAAAACTAATTTTTCTCATTTTCACTTGTTTTATTAACTAAAACCTTTTAGCTGTATTGAATTGTAATATTTTGCTTTCGCTTAATTAGAACTTCATCAACTCAAGCCACGGTACTAGTATACATTAGTTATCAGTAAAACGTTCATGGAAATTGCAATTTCCCAAGAGAATTTGAACTCAAAAGCCAAACGTTTGTGGAAAATCTATTGTTCTCATAGCTTTGAAATTTTCCACTCGTTAATTTATCCTCATATTAACAATTATTTTGATGAAGCGTTTCACCAAAAACAATACGAAAAACTGGTATTTAAATGCAAATGAATTTTCATCTTGAAGTATTTTTACATTTTGGTATACAAACTTTTAAGAGAATTGTACAGATTTTTTTAAAAAAAGTCTCTTGTTAAATTAATACAGCGAAACCTGTTTTTGTGCGGTAGATAGGAATTGCACACAAAAAAAATATTCAAAACTACACTGCTGTCCACCGTAAATGCAACACCCTGACGGAAGCATGCAAATAACATGAAATCTACAACATGCATTAGCGGAGGTGAGATATGCAAATTGTTAGAATTTCAGCGCAGACACACATCAAGCGCGCCAGTGGTGCCACCTCAAAGCGCTATTTAAGGCTTGGAGATTTCGACGATTTCAAGTTCAGAAATTGTGTTTTTCTTGTGGTTTTTTCAAAAAACGATCAGTTATGTCTCGTAGAAAAAAACGATCAGCTTTTGATCAGTAACCGAGTTCGACAGAGGAACGAAAGTAGCCTACCGAGATTGTGGATTAACATTCAGGCAAATCGGTAGTCGTGTTGGACGAAACCAAACCACTGTAATGAGGATATGTGATCGTTGAATGCAAAAGGGTACGGCGGACCGACGTAGTTGATCGCATCCACCTCAGTGAACCACTTCAAGTGTGGACAGGCAAATTTTACACATGGCAGTGACGGATTGCTCAGTCACATCACGAATCATACCACAGCACATTGAGTCTGTAACGCATCATTTAATGTCTGCACGTACCATTAGACGCCGTTTACAGCAAAGTGGTCTGACCGCAAAGCGTTCATTGCTTGGTCTACCCTTAACGCAGAACAACAGATGTTTCCACCACCAATGGTATGATGAAAGAAGGATGTGGGCGGCAGAATGGAATGAAGTTGTCTTTACTAACGAGTCACATATCTGTCTGCAACACCTCAATGGTCGGATTTGAATCTGGAGAGAGGATGCTGAACAGCTGCGTTATGCACCGCCACACTGGTCCTGCACAGGGTATTATGGTAGTGGTCGGTATTGGATATCATTCTAGCACTCCTCTAATACGCATTACCGGTACTTTAAACAGCCAGCGCTACATCTCCGAGGTGTTGGAGGCAGTTGTCCTTCCTTACCTTCAGGGCTTGGTCACAACCATATTTCAACAGGATATTGCGCGACCACACGCGGCACGCATTGTCCAAAGATTCTTCATCAATCAATAGATTGAATTGCTTTCCTGGTCTGCTCGCTCTCCGGATCTTTCGCCGATAGAAATCATGTGGTCCATGGTTGCTGAACGATTGACCCAGATTACACCCGCAGCTGCCACACCAGATTATTTTTGGCAACGTGTAGAAGCTGCTTGGTCTGTTGTACCCCAAGAACACATCCAAAGTCTCTTTGAATCAATACCGAGGCGTGTGGCAGCGGTGATCTCCAACAATTGCGGCTACTCTGGCTACTGATTCTGGCAAGAACCGCACTTCACAGAAGTCTATAAATTTAATCATTTGATACTTGGTAAACATGTTATCTACAAAACAAATTTTGTTGTGCTATCTCTTGTCTTTCTTGATGTTGCATTTACGGTGGCCAAAAGTGTATATTTCATAAATTCTTATATATAACAAACAAATTCGTTGAAGTACTACAGAATTCTTTTTCCTGCTCTGGAGAAACCGCATAATAAAGTAGCATTTAAAAAACGCGCCAATTATTTACGAAATTTATGAGTAGTACTTCAAAACAATATAAATAATTTAATTACACATGTAAGCATTTTAAAAATATTTAGTTTCTCATTATACATATGGAGAAGTTTTCAAAATGCACATACATAATTCACTGCCACAGTCATCGTAATCCAAAGTACTCATCTTCCTGTGATGAATAAGTTCAAAATCACTTTCGTCTCACTTATAGATACAATTTCAATTGATTTATATTTTGACACCATAAGGTAAAAGATAAATTTTTGCGAGAAATTCTGTTGATCAGTGGCTTGTAAATGTCACGATAGCCAGATATGCATGATCGAAGGTCTTTCTGAAATTTGATAATTCTTTCGGAATTGGTATCTGTTTTAAGAAAATGCTTTCCCAATTTGAAGGAAAGCTGCATCCCTGCATATATTTTATCCGCTCTCAAAGAACCTGGTTCTTCTTGGCTGTCTTCATAATTTACCAAATTATTGATAATGTCACTGCCATTGTGTGTGTGAAAGTTTCGTCTTGAATCAAGCGCGGGCTGTTGGCGCTTTGTGAGAAAGCAACTGAACATGCTTTGTAAGGAGCAATAACAAATGAATATAGCGTCTTGCAGAGTATAGATATACATTGCAGTGGCGGAACGTGCAACCCCCTCTCTCGGTGGAGGGGGCCCAAAGCCCGACCTACGCCAAATACATATTTACCCAATTTATAAAATATTTAAGGCGAAACCAGTCTTTTTGCACTGAACCCTAACATTCTCAGATACATTGATAGAAAAAGTTACAATGGCTACAAAGTCACTGAAATTCATATACCGCATAAAACAAGATCATACAGAAAATATCGTATAAAAAAGGATCGCACAAAAACAGGTTCTACTGTACAATAAATATTGAAAAAATTGGTGTTGTGTAAAATCGGTTTTTATCAATGCTCAATATGCTCAATCAAAGTATCAATAACTTTACAGAATTAAGAAATGGCGAGAAGGAGTCCTTTTTAATTTTGCAGGGTGAAAAATGTGAGCCAATTTAAATTATAAAAATTCATAGAGTAGAAAATTTAGAATTGCTGCTTTTAAAAACAATTAATGGTTCTTTGGGTTTAAATAGGTGATTTCCGAAACATAGTAGGTTGAATCCGGGTTGCACTTTTAATCACTAAATACATCATACAAGAAATATCTCTTCGTTTGTCGAAGAATTGGCGCCGGTTTTGGTTCGATAAATATGTGACGGATGAAAAAGCTATTCCGCATCTAAGGATAGTTTTTATGGAGAATCAAAGTAATTTAAAAAGAGTCGTTTTTTTAAGGCTCTGAATTTGTTAAATAGATATTAAATTTTTTGCGAAAAGGTATTAAAGGCCATTTTTTTCACTTGAACATTTTAAAATTCCCTCAAAGATCCAAATATCATTTAACCCTTTATCTACCGACGCGCGTGCGTGGTACTTATAAGTACCACTCACTTCAAAATTACATAGAATAACCATTTTTACGAATACTCTGACGATACTTAGCTGAAATATTCTTTTAAATCCACTCTTCAAGATATGGCAAAGCATGAGGTATCTGTAGTGAGTATTTAGCGAAGGCAGGTATTTAGAATTGCGTTTCATGGTGACGGCATTTTCAGCACATTGTGAAGATAGTCATTTTTGTTCCGAAAAAATAGTTAATGTCGAAATGTAAGTGTTTTAATTTTTTTACGTATGTAAATGAAGACCTTAGAAAATGATTTGACTATTTATTTATAATGAACAGTGTATATAATTAATTTTACAGTTGAATATCTATAAGTAATTAGGTCTCTAACTGGTTAATTATTTTAAAGTTGTGTATTTCTTTTATGTATATTCCTTAATTTTGAATCTAATGATTCTAAAAAACATATTGCATGAAAAAAACCGCAGTAAATCAAAATGCGGTAGATCAAAATTAAGTACCGATATACATATAGTGCATATACCGTCAAATTTTTCCCACGGTATTATAGACAAATTTATCATTCTAAAACAGAAGTCATCATTCATTTTACACTATAGTAAAATTGTAGCTTGGGTTTACCAGCGAATCGTACTCTAACCCTCTCGGTTAAAAATTTTTAACTGTAAGTTCTTTTGAAAATCTTTCTCGTTGAAGAAGACGAAATTTAGGTAAATGAGTACTTCTATTTAAACGTTGGCCTTAGAGCAGGCAATGATGGTCGATGGTTGGTAGTTGGCTATCAAAAGTAGATTATATATATATATATATATATATATATATATATATATATATATATATATATATATATATATATATATATATATATATATATATATATATATAAATTGTGAACAAGATTACTACACAGAAGGTCGTATTGTTAAGTAAGATATTTAATAGAAATCAACGTATTGAGGTCAGGAGCACTCCACAGTATCAGTTAAGTACTTTTATTTATATGTTGTTGGTTAAACTACGCCTATGCAAATGCTCTTCCTGGTTTATTATTGATCATTCTCCTATCTTTAATTGTATTGGCTGATTAAAGTGAAGATAGTAATAAAACGTTTAAAAGTTACTATCGCTGATCTTTTTGATCAGACAGCGCAAGCAACCCTGGATTGTTACAAATATATATACATTTTATAAGAAAAGTATAGTATTTAAATAAAAATTGTCATGTATGTTGCTGTTGTTGTGTCCAATCTTTCAGGATCTAGCGGCAGCTAGTTCAAATCCATGAGACCATTAACCCTAGCAAAGTCCAGCACCAGAAGTGGACTCGCGTGGACATCTTCCAAAGTGAGTCCCAAACAATCGAGGATATTTTCGGGAAAGCGGGAAATAAGTGACACTTGGGAAAGTCTGTGATGTATTTATAATGTGTTAACGCAAGGTGTGGCTATTAAATAACAAAACTGACACTGCTACATGCAACAAACTCCAACGACCCATAGCTATTAAGTGTGAAACATTTTCTTTCTAATGCAGTGTTTCTTGTTTCTGTAAACAAATCTATATCGTCTTAGTCATCGTTAGCGTTAGTTTTTTTTAGTTTTTCTAGAAAAATAATAATTGTAACAATAGAGCAATGGATTATTGAGAAATTTCGCCTAAAGCGGAAAACGATGCTAAACTTTTGTGGTGATTTGCTTATCTCCATGTCTAGCCAAACAAGATCAAATCCATGATCTCTTTCACTCTCAAAAAGTCTAACACAATTAGAGGGTCTTCATAAAGATCTTGCTTTGAAGCTGACAGTCAAGAATATGTTCTGGAGATGCCTGTCAGGCAAAACACTCAATACAAGTCGGAAAAATTTGTTTTCTATCCTTAAAAGTTATAGTTCGGAGGTGGCCACTCCTGGAACGAGTTAAAATAGTTTGTTCCTGCCTGCTGCATTGAAGGAAAAGAGAACCATCAGGATGTTTAGCATCATACTAATGATGAGCAGGGAGAAGACGGATTGATTGCTTGTTGTTTGTAGGTGGGTGCAGATCTGAATAGGTGAGAGGGGCCGAGTTTATAGTGGACTGAGCTATGTCCTCTTTTGCTAGGGCGTCAACAATCTCATTGCCCGCGATGTTAAAGTGCGAAGGAACCCATTGTAGATGGATCTCGCGAGAAAATGAAAGACGTTTTAGTTTTCCCAAAATAGCCATTCCTGTGTTATCACCCACTCCTTTTTATTGGTAGTACTTAGACTGAAACTTATAATTTATGAAAAGAAATATTACATATTGATGATTTATCGTGTGCACGTGTTTTTGAGTACCTTAAGTGTTTTCAAAATGATCGAAGATGTTAAAAGGGGATTCTTGCCTGAGTCCCTCCTTCAAGTCAAAACGGTTAACATCCGCAGAACTCGTCTCGTTCAATCTGACGGTTGGTTAAATTTTTCGTGATTGCACAGAGACTGTGCCGGTATGCCTAAGGTACCTCCCCGTTTGAACAACAAGCTCTCAAAATGTTGGTGCGAGACACTTTGCACTCTAGAGAGTATTTGATTTCTCATTTATTTAAATGTTGATTTTTAGAAAACACAAAAGTTTTTAAAAAAAAATAATAGGATATTATCAATCTGGAAGCACACGGATATATCAATGACGTATAAGATATTATCAATCCTGTACGTCATTTCTTAAATGAAAACAATGTTATCGTTTTTTAATTTGTTATAAATAATTAAAAAAAGTAGCTTCTTTTTTAACACGCTTTTATAAGCTAAACTAGTTTGTAATTGAATCATACTTTTAACGATAGTGTAATCTTTATTCTAAAGAATATCAAGTTAAATCGTAGAATTCAATAATTTTATATACTTTAACTGACTAATCTAGTTATTTTATGACATACCTATTTATTCTGTGAAATAATGGATTTCATATGCTTTAACAATAACATATATACTTGAATAATCGTAAGGCTTTAATTTTCTTAAAACATTTTTATAATATGAAATAGAATTAAGAAGAATTTCAAACATCTTTATCCAAGAAAATGCTTTATCGTTTTAACAATTCGATGACAAGCGATAATACACGTAACACTTTAGCCGTAAGGGACCCGCAATCTCATCATATGTACCGTTGTTCTACTGGAGTCCGGGATAGAAGAAAAGAACAATCGGGTAGGATATTCGTTTAGAGTAACGAAGGTGGATATCTTGTGTTGATCTGGCACTTTTGTTGACGAGTCACAAAACATCTTCAATAAAGATGGAATTAGAAGTGATCTGGTTAATTCGTGTTAATAATAGTACCTTTCTGAGTGGAAATACATTGGTTTCTTTATTACTATTACTGGGAGCCAGGGGGAAAATAACATGAAAATAAGATTTCATTGCTAATATATTACTAAAATACAACAAAATAATCGAGTGTTTAGTAATTTGAGGTGTTTTTCCAATTAAAAGATATCAAGCTAATTTAATAGTTTTGATTTTAGAATTTTATTTTAAAATACTCTCCATTCTCTAGAATTCCACATAAAACCTTATAATTTGCAATAATCTTTTTCTTTCTATTGCTTTATTTTTCTTTTCTTTTGTTTTGGATACCATTTCAACGAGTTTACTTTCTCTTACGGATTTTTGACTTACTGCTTTCTGAAAGGAATCCTAATCAAATATTAAAAGGAAATAGACTTCGCTTTTTTCTAGAATTTTCAGTACAATGCCCTTTTTACCGAAGAGATAATGGGAGAAGTTATAATTCATTGAGTTTATAATTTAAGCAGCAGTATTGTATCTATATATATAATGGAGAGAAAAAAGCGCGACTCTCTCTCACACTCACTCTCGATATCTCTGGAACTATCAGACTTACAGACATGAAATTTGGTAGGCGTGTTTCTTTCATAAAGTAGAGATCTGTTAAGAAAGAATTTTATGAAAATATACCCCTAAATGGGGTTTGCGAGGGGTTAAGTGTCATTAGAGAAAAATATTCCCGTTTTTGAACAATAAAACGTACAGATTTAAAATTCGGTAAGCATGTTCCTTTTATAGAGTAGAGATCCACTACAAATAGGTTATGCAAAAATAAACCCCCAAGGGGGGCTGTAAGGGGTAGAAGGGGTGTGATAAATAAATTCGTGTTTTTGAACTATTAGACAAACAGACTTGAAACATAACAAATATGTGTCTCTTCACAAGTAGGGATCAGAAAGGGTTATGCAAAAATCGACCCCCAAAGAGGGGTTGTGAGGGGCTAAGTGCCATTACAGAAAAATTCCGTTTCTGAAGTATTAGACCTACAAACATGAAATGTGATCATGTGCTGTGGGTAAAAAGATCCTCCAAAGAAAGGGTTTTACTGAAGATTGACACAGCAGGGGTTGCGAGAGCGTTTTATATACAAAAATTCCCTTTTATATGAATTACAAAGCCTACAGCCTTGAAATTTGGAAAACATGTTACTTTTGCTGAGAGAGAGATTGAACTAAGAAGGGAGGGTTTCAAAAATGACTCACATATGGGTGTTACGGGAGCGTTACAAATAAAAAATAATTCCTTTGTTTTGCAATGTTAGACTTACAAACTTAAATTTTGGCAATTAGGATTTTTGTTAGCAAATGTGCTAAAAGCCTTTTAAAAAATTTTGCAATTCATTTAAAGTTAACACATTAAAATTTCTTTGTCCTTCAATCTCTATTGTTTTATTTTTTATTTGCAATTATTGAAGAACAGTATACCAGCCAGGTAAAAGGAAGCATGGATTACGGTATTTAAGAGGCAGAAAAAAAACAAATAATATCTAAATTGAACGTAATACAAAAAATAAATATGTGCAAAAGCAATTTGAAAATATATTGAAAAATTAAAAAACGGAGTTTGGCATATCGAAAAGCAATTTTGGATCTCAGACCAAATAAGTGGGGTTAAAACAGTTTGAACGAACCTTCTACTTTAACAACTCATTAGGCTGTTAAGGAAAGGTCCGAACACACACAAAAAAGAAGGAACAGGAAATAAAAAAAGTCTACAAAGTAATCAAAACTTCAATATAAAAGAATAACAAGTTTAAGGGCTGAAGAATATCAAAAAGAGAGAGAGACAGTGGAAAATAATTAATATGATATAACGAAAGTCAAGGTAATGAATCTTGCATTGCGAATCATGAAAAGATTATAAATCCATAAATATAGATATAAACACATACATGTATCAGAAGAAAACGAGTTAATAACGTGCAGTTTATGACAGATCTATTCGCGCGTACCTTCCGCTAATCCTCTGGGAAATCTTTGGACTATCATTCGCGGTAATTCACAACCAACCCTTCTGAAGAAGATACCGTGATATTCAAATTATAAATCTACTATATATAGTAAGGGTTTTCTAACTAGCAGGAAGAGAAGGAGAGAAAGAAATCCATGTGTCAGGTGAGATTGCTACTGATCAGGTATCACTACAAATAATTGAATATTTCAAATATTAAATGGGCGAAGATTTAAAGTGACGATTGGTCACTAAACTTAAAGTAACGTTAAGCTAATTAGGATAATTGAATTGATCCTAACTTAAAGTGGTCGATATTCATGGTTTTCGTATAATTCGTGCATCTCGTTATTGTTTCACTTGTAGGGTTCATATAGAAACATTCTCTTTTTGAATTTAAGTGAATCAGTGTTGTTAGTTTGGTTGATCGAGAAATTAGTTGATTCTGAATATGTCTGGTAGTTCTTCCCTTCCTCCCACACATCTAGGCAGGCAAGAGAGGGGAATCCCTCACAAGTTAAAGTTTCACTTAAAATATAAAAAGTTTTTGTTATAAATCCCACAATTCATCATTTTGCAATCGGATACACCGTTTGATTCCTAACACTTTTTTTTTTGTACAAATATCCAATTTTTTCCTGAAAAATTTCTTCGGTGATTTATTCTTCCCGGTCGGTGAAACTTTGCTTACAGGAACTAAATCTACCAGGTAATAAGTAGTCTGTTTTCCTAATGCAATATTCGCATAAAAAACAACATTGACTTTTTTCAAGTAGTATATCAGTAACCATAATTAAGAAAAAATACTTCTTGAGCAAAATAGAACTGAATAAAAACAATAATAAAAATGTATCAAATAAACCAAATAGTACAATGTTCATATAGATCGACAACAGAGAACTGGATTTCTCAAATATTACTTTGAATCTGACGCTTCTACAGTATCATTTTAGATAAACTTGGCACATCTTAAAATAAAAATATTTTAATTGCTTACTTTTGCATTGCTTGTACTGTTCGAATTAATTGGGACAAAAGGGAAAAACGACTTTTTCTAATACCTTAGCTTTTAATCGTTACATGTCTTAAGGTATCCGAATATGTTCGGAACCGTGTTTTTAAAAAAGCGCTTAAATTGATAATTTTCATAATATTTAATGTCACTTAGATTAGAATACATGTATAAAATTGTTTTAAGGATAATTGTACAAAACTTATTTACATACAATATTTCGGCAAAAAATTAATATAGAATAACCTTTTTTATAATGCTTCTATTATAATAATTGTTTGCCTGTATATAGCCTGTATATAGTACAGAAGTTCAACTATGATTTTTGAAAAATTCACATTATTCTCAGAGTTACAACCCATTGAAATAATTATTGGCGTTTTTTTCTTAAAATTTTCCCCTCTCGTCGTAAGGCATGGATAAACCCACTTCTAAGTTATATATTTCAAAAATTCTAGTAGAGTCTTTGTACAGAGTTCTGAGTTATATGCAGGCAAAATATTATTATAATAGAAGCATTTTTCACAAAAGAAGAATATTTTGAAAGTAGGTCATTCCATGTTCATTTTTTGTCAAAATATTGTACTTAAATAATTTTTTATTGTAATACTATTCTTAAAACAATTTTATATACATTTTCTAATCTAAGTGACACTAAATATCATAAATATTATCCATTTATACGCTTTTGTGCAAAATCCCGGTTCCGAACGTTGTCGGATACCTTAAGTAGACTAAAAAAATATCTATAATAGTATGAAGTACGTCCTCTTTTAGCAGAAATAACCTCTTGAACACGCGTTATGGCATTAACTCCTCTAGTGTATCGCACATATTTATGACTTTGTCAACTATACTTGTATAGCAAGTTTTATATCATGTGTTGTCTCTCTGCTGTCGTGCGATTCATGTTAGCAAAACAATTGTTGAGAGTACGCCATAAGCTCTCAATAAGATTTATGTCTGGTGAATTACCAGGCCAAACATACACTTGTATTTTATTTGCCAGCATAAAAGTCTGAACTGATATCGAATTGTGACAAAGAGCCAAGTCCTGTAGAAATTTTTCGTGAAATGTTTCCATGAATTGAGCAGTCTTACTTTGTACTATTTCTAGGTATTTGATAAATTCAACATGCCTTTAAGACAACATGTCTCAAACTGTGGGGCGCGCTCCACTTGGAGGGCGTGGCAACTCTACTAGGGGGGCGCGAGCATATTAAAAAGTCAAAAACAAAAGATGGTACTGGTACACTGGTATATTATACTTATAAATATATCAGTGCTACAGAATGTAACAATCCTAATTTAAGAAAATTTTATTAATTACCAGTGCCCCCATGTGGGCTTATCATATATATAATTAAAAACAAAAATTAACACTTATCTTAACACTTTGTCCGGTTTATAATTTTTCCCTTAACTGCCTATTAAATGTTAAGCGATTCGCTTACCAATGACAACCGTTTTCCACGTATGTGATGTATTGGTTGAGGGGGGTGAGGAAGGAATAAAGAAGAGCAAATAATCTGAAATAAGTAAATTCTTCACAAACACTGTCAAGGTCTTTTTATTGCACATTCCAAAGCCTTCGGAATAATTTTATGGATTGCTCTCTCTGCACAGAGAAGATCATACTTCGGAAAGACGTATATATACGTCCGAGGAAATAAACGCTTCGACTTAGTGAGACGTTGATACACGCCGAGGGTGCTTAAGAGGTTAAAGTCGCTTCGCAATTTTAGGGTCAAAGTTTAGTATTATTGAATTCAATACATAATTATTGTATGAGGGGGGCGCGATGAAAATTTTGATTCAGTATGGAGTCGCGAGTATTGCAACTTTGAGAAGCACTGCTTTAAGAGGAATTAAATTTCCAGTGCCATTTGTTGGGAAAAAGTCCCCAAAATATCTCGTGTTTTACAGTGTGTTGGACACGATCTGGTAAAAGAGTTTCATCTTCATTTTTCTTACTGCACTTGATTTGTATCCTTATACAAATAAATGTGTTTCATCTCTGAAACTTCTCTTCTTCCAGTAGTTAACAGTCCAAGATCGATATTTTTTGGTCAATGCTAAGTTTTCTCCAATTATTTTCTGAGTTAGAAATTGTTTTATCCTCTACCTGGTTCCCTAAAGACCAACTTCCAAAAACTTTTACGTACAATAGAGGCATTTACTTCAATACTACACTCTAATAAATCCTTTCGAAGGTCTTTCTTTGGGTTTATTTTGAAATTTTTTATTAGAATATTATCAGTTCTTTGAGTAGTTTTCCGTTTGGGCCCACATTTTCCTTTTTTTATAGAGAGGAGGCTCCGAAATCTTGAAATGTTCTTAAGGATACAGTGGACAGTAAAATATATATTTTTAATTTGTTACAAACATGCCCCAAAATTTTGACTGTCTTTATGTAAGTTATACCTAAAACCATATAAAAATTTGGTGAGAAAAAAATGAGTAGTTTTTAAGTAATTTATAAAATTTAAAAAAATTTTTACCAGAATTTAAACATTTTAAAACGTTTCATGCGTTTTGATTTTTTTTAGTTAAATTTCATATTTTCACCTGATTTAACTTCTTTAAGCAATTATTTACAAATTTATGCATGCAATGTAATGTTCTATATGATAATTTACAAAATATGGATAAACGCAAAATTTATATAAAATTTTCAAAAATTTTAATGACTTCCTACATAAAAAATTTTAATTTCTTCTTTCACCCTATCACTATTACTACAATGCATCCTAGAATTTATATATAACTATACATTAGAAGAATACTTTTGGAAAGTTTGGTTATAATTCGAAAAAAATTGGCAACTCATGGAACATTTAGAATTTTGGTTTCGAGGTAAATTTTTGATTCTGAGGAAAAGAGCTTTTTTTTTATTTTAAAGGAAATTAATTTAGTTTTTTTAAATAAAAATTTAAAGACATAAATATAAATTTGAAATTGAAAAATACTAATATCATACAAATATAAGATAGATGCAGAATATATATACAAAATTCTGCAATATTTATTGCAATAGTCACATTGACATGTGGTATATACATTGATAAAAATTGAAGTAAGCTAGAACTATCTAATAATATCTGAAGTAAAGTAGCAGAATGTATATCATTATTGTTTCGTCTCAACCAGATAATATATCATACATTTCATTAATCACAATGAGTAAAAATAAAGTATTTCAATAGGAATATATATATATATATATATATACACTGCTGGCCCACCGTAAATGCAACTCCCTGAAGGAAGCATACAATTAACATGAAATTTACAACATGCATTAACGGAGGTGAGATATGCAAATGATTAGAATTTCAGAGCAGACACAAATCACGCGAGACTGTGGCGCCACCTCAAAGCGCTATTTAAGGCTTGGAGACTTCGACGATTTCAAGTTCAGAAATTGTGTTTTCTTGTGGTTTTTTCAAAGAACGACCAGTTATGTCCCGTAGAAAACAGCATTCAGCTTTTGATCAAATATCCGAGTTCGACACAGGAAGGATAGTGGCCTACCGAGATTGTGAAATATCTTTCAGGGAAAATCAGTAGTCGTGTTGGACGAAACCAAACAACTGTAATACAGATATGTGACCGTTGGATGCAGGAGAGTACGACGGACCGATGTGGTCGATCGCATCCACTTCAGTGCAGCACTTCACGTGGGCACAGGCAAATTGTGCGCATGGCAGTGACGGATTGCTCAGTCACATCACGAACCATAGCACAACACATTGAGTCTGTAACGCATCATTCAGTGTCTGCGCGTACCATTCGACGCAGTTTACAGCAGATTGGTCTGTCCGCAAGACGTCCATTGCTTGGTCTACCCTTGACGCAGAACCACAGACGTCTCCGCCGCCAATGGTGCGATGAAAGAAGGATATGGGCGGCAGAATGGAATGAAGTTGTCTTTACTGACGAGTCACGCATCTGTCTGCAACACCACGATGGTCGGATTCGAGTCTGGGACACGTGGAGAGGATGATGAACAGCTGTGTTATGCACCGCCACACTGGTCCTGCACCGGGTATTATGGTATGGGGTGGTATTGGATATCACTCTCTCACTCCTCTAGTACATATTACCGATACTGTAAACAGCCAGCGCTACATCTCCGAGATGTTGGAGCCAGTTGTCCTTCCTTACCTTCAGGGCTTGGCCACAGCTATATTTCAACATGATAATGCACGACCACACGTGGCACACATTGTCCAAAGGTTCTTCATCAATCACCAGATTGAATTGCTTTCCTGGTCTGCTCGCTCTCCGGATCTTTCGCCGATAGAAAACATGTGATCCACTGTTGCTTAACGATTGACCCAGATTACACCCCCAGCTGCCACACCAGATCAACTTTGGCAACGTGTGGAAGCTGCTTCGTTTTCTGTACCCCAAGAACACATCCAGTCTCTTTGAATCAATGCCGAGGCGTGTAGCAGTGGGGATCTCCAACAATGGCGTCTACTCTGGCTATTGATTCTGGCAGGAACCACACTTCACAGAAGTCTATAAATTTCATCATTTGATACTTGGTCAACATGTTATCAACAAAATAAATTTTGGTGTGCTATTTTTTTTTGTCTTTCTTGGTGTTGCATTTAGGGTGGCCAGCAGTGTACATAAGATTCTGCAACATTTATTTTAACAGTCACATTGACACTTGATATATATAATGATATAAAAATTGAAGTAAGCAAGAACTTTCTTATAATATCAAGTAAATTAGCAGAATTTATTTCATTATTATTTCACACACTTCAACCTAATAATATATTATATATTTCATTAATCACAATGAGTAAAAATTAAGCATTTCAATACGATTAAATTACAAAAATTCAAAACAGTAGCAAATTTAATTACACATTAAAAGCAAACTGTTCGCTAAGTCTGGTAAAAAAATTTAATTTAAAAAGCACCGGCACTATAGGCTACATCTGTATCGGTGGTATTTCTTTTCCTTTTCTTTTGTTTCGTAGAAATATTTTTGAGAAATGCGTCATTTATCTTGTCTTTCAGCAATTGTCAAAGAAAAACTGTCATTTAGGAATGAGTCCTCTTTCGATTCGAGAGATTTCACGTAGTTCAAAATGTGCTTGTCGATGGCATCCGTTACTGCTATTTCCAGCCTCCTTTTGGAGACGAATACCTCTCTTTTGGGCATTTTCGCCAAATGCAGCTATGCAGACTTTCATTGGAATTTTGCTTCTTGCCTTGCTACGCATCTTTCAAGAGTGGTGTCTGAAGCTAAGCGTGGATAAACGGGCATAATTTTTTCCACTACTTGTTGCGACAAGTAAGTTCTCATGGAACTATGTGATTATGGGGTTTCACCTTTGGCTATAGCTCTTTTATAGAAACACCGTGATGATTCCACTTCACTTACTATGCATAGGCCTTTCGTCAGTTGACGAGCAAACGCAAGTATGAACGAATTGTAAGCAAATAATGCCAATTTAGGTCTAAGATACAGTTAAAATAAATTGTTGCCATCCTAAACTTGATAAATTAACATTTAAAAATAAAAATTAGAGAGGCTTTGTCTACAGTAAATAAAATTCGTACTGTCAAAGTACATGACCGTTTAGTTAGCATGACATCAGGATGTAAACAAAGGGGCGTGGTAATGGATGACTAAATCGAAACTACCGTATAACTTAGTAAAAATACATAAAACCAATTTTTTTTTTGCATTTGATAGATTGATTGATGATTGATTGATTGAATATTAACGTCGCACTGTATAGCTAGCTACACGAGGGCTTTCGGCGACGGACCACGTAATTTTGAACCATGGTAAAGTGACGTGGACGACACCTGAGCTGGCACCCCCTCTCCTAGCTACCACACCAACGGGAGGACGTTTCAGCTCTCGACAGATTTAACGTGCATCGCTGCCCTACACGGCGGGTCTTTAGTGATACTGGGATCAAACTCGTGACAAGGCAAGCCACGGTCCGATACCTATACCACTCGGCTACCGCGGCCTTGCATTTGATAGAGAGGCTAATATAATATTAAAACCAGTCAAAAAACATTTTTCGATATTTTAGTCAATTTTTCACATTTTAGCTGTCAACTGTAGCCTTAAAATTCTTGAAACACTTGGTTTACCCTCACCAACTGTCGTAGCTATATCTTTCACAGTCATAGAACTGTGTTCGTTGCGAGCGATTATTTTAGAACACTTCTCCCCGGAGTGATATCCATCTTTGAAAAAGCAAAAGTAGTACGTGTTACACGGAACGCAAAATTATAACCACTAGTTGCCTCACTGAAATTCCCAGAACTGAGTTATTAGTACATTAATACCAATCGAACGAGTTGGTTTTAGTCAGAGTCAATCCGCTATACTACTTCTGGGCAGATATAACGGGTTTGTGGCAGTTTGCGACATCACTGATAATTACATACCAACTCAGACAAGAAAAAAAAGTTTGTCTTAATGAATTCGAATAGTATATTTATAAATTTTCTGAACTGTTTTTATTTTTTTCTCTTGAAATAGAATAAACTCGTTCAAGAAGTAAACAAGGGAAGTTTTCTTTATCTCGTGTTCCATGTATAATTTTTGGCTTTTTTCCATTCTTTCTCTATGCAGTTTTCATAAAGAAGAATAGTAAATTTCAAAATATATTAAATGAAAATATTTTTGAGGCCACCAACACAAAGCAGTTAAGATATCTTGATAGTAAAAAATAAAAATTTTTACATTGGAAATATTGAACTCAAATCGTATCAACATGATTTGGCAAACATATATTCTTCCCACGAATCAAATTATTCTATCCTGACAAATAAACTAACTCTGTATATTAAAAACCAAACTTGGAAGTATCCTCACAAATTTTCCCATAAAATTTATACATAGGCATCCATTCGAAATATTTTATGCGTAAATATTTAATACTATGAATTTTGTTTCCTTTACGATGAAAGAAAGATAAATACTTTTACATCTGTGGTTGGAAGAAAAAGCACGTTTAAAAGTTCTATTTCACATCTCTATTCAGTTTTGGGCTTTACAACACCAATTAAATGCTCTGAAGGAAGGAAATTCAATTTCATTGGAGGAAAAATCCTTCCTTTCTTTGAGGAAAGAGGAAAAATCCCTTTCTTCCATTGCGAATAGCTGTTCTATTTTTGTCTCCTATTTTTACACTATAGTCCAACTTTTTAAGCTTGTATATGTAGAAGGAAGACATTTCTTCTTTGAATAATAGAAAGAAAATATGCCACCATGAAAGAAAATACGCTATGTTTTTTGCGCTTTCATATTGGTACTAGAGTTTTTGTTAGAGTCAGTTATAATAAATAAATATTGTTGAGTCAGGCAGAAAATCTATCCGAGATATACGGCTTGAAAAAATTTTAATCATATACATATTTTTTTATTGAAAACAATTATAAATTCTTCGTGCACCACAATTTATCACACGGTGCTTACAAAAGTAAGTATAATTACATATTACAAAGGAAAGAAAAAGTATTTAAGTCATGAAAGATTACAAATATTTACAATACATTTACAGAACTTTTCAAAAGCACTTCTGGTGGAATTAAGTTGGTGAAGATTCGAAGGCCAATTTATATTAAGTCTCTTTAAAGTCGGTCTTAGGATGTTTCGTTCTCTTTCAAACTTGGAACACAGAAGGTGTACATGTTCTACATTTTCCTCGCGACCAATATTAGAACCACAAGATGACGGAACTAAATTAAATTGGTTCAAGTAGCTTTTAAAGTGGCCATAACCGGTTAAAAATTGAGTTGTTCTGTAATTAGTATAAAAATGATGGAAAGCTAGTCTCTCATTAAGGGAGTCCGGCATCTCCATAGGAGCCCATGTTAAATTACGTAAGTTTCTGTACCTTTTTCTCAGAAAATTCTAGCTATTAATAGATGATATTTTCACAGTAAGTTATATGTACTATCAATAAGACTTTAACGGAGGGGTTTGTCTTTTTGTTAAGAGTTAAAATAATTATGAATTTTTTAAAAAATGCCAAATTTTTTTCCTTAAAATTTGGTTTAAAAATACATTATCTAAACCAGTTCACTAGATGTATCTGATTCCCTCCATTAAAAGGTGTAAACATGTTGAAAGTATGCTCACTAAAAGTTTGAGGATCCTACATTAATTAGTTTTTGAGAAAAAAGTCTACAAAGAGAGAAAAAAATATTGCATTTGAGAAAACAGGCTTTAAGGTAAAAATTTGTAATTTGTCAATGAGATTGGCTTACTTTTAAAAAATAAATAAAAACACTTCTAATTATCGCATTATTATGGATCATATATCATTTTAAGCAGAAATGTTTGAACTTTTAAAAAATGGGCCGGACCCCCTTAATGGATAGAAAAAAATTCTTTGTTAAGTTCCCTTTATTTGAAATCAGATGTTCCTGGTCCCAAGACTCTCTCTCTCTTCACCATTTTTTATAATCTTCTTATAAAACAGTGCTTCTCAAAGTTTCAATGTTCACGACCCAATATACAATCATAATTTTCATCGCGCCCCCCTCATACAATAACAATGTATTGAACTCAATAATACCATAGTTTGGCGCTAAAACTACGATACAACTTTAACCTCTTAAGTGCCACCGGCGTATATAAACGTCTCGCTCAGTCAAAGCGTTAATTTCCCCGGACGCATATATATTTCTTTCCGAAGTACGATCTTTTCTGTTCACTGCTATTCATAAAATAATTCCTAAGGCTTTGGAATGCAATAAAAGGACCTTGACAATGTTTACAAAGGATTTACTTATTTCAGACATTATTTTTGCTTCCTAATACATCCCATACGCGCGCCTACGTGGAAAACAATTGGCATTGGAAAGCGAATGATTGATTGATTGATTTCATATTAACGTCGCACTGTTCAGCTACACGATGGCCTTTGGCGACGGACCACGTAATTTTGAACCATGGTCAAGTGACGTGGACGACACCTGAGCTGAACTCGTGACAAGGCATGCCACGATCCGATACCTATACCACTCGGCTACCGCGGCCATTGGGAAGCGAATAGCTTAACTTTTAATCGGTAGTTAAAAAATTAATTATAAACTGTACAAATTATGAAAATAATTCGTAATTGTTTTATATAATTTTATATTTGACGATCCCATGGGGTCACGAGTAATTATTAAACTTGTTCTTAACTTAGTATTGTTAAATTAACTATAAAATACATTCTGTAGCCCTTGATACACTTATAAGTGTAATATATGAGTGTAAATTTGTATTTTATTTTTTACTGTGTCAAAATGTATTTTGATTGTTTACTTTCAGTAAATCAATACTTTTTAAAAATAATCTCTTGTTTTCAACTTTTCAGTATGCTCGCGCCCCCTTCGTAGAGTTGTCACGCCCTCAAGGGGGGCTCCCCACAGTTTGAGAAACGCTGTTGTAAAATGATTTAGGAATATTAACGGTGATGTTAATTTTGCGCTTGGTGGCAGCCTTTGCAAGCCAATCGGCCCGGTCACTTCCAAGAACGCTCCTGTGTCCGTGAACAAATGCAAAATCTATTGAGATGTTTTCATCTTTTGGGGTTTTAAGTTGCTTTGGGATCTCGACGATTATGTTGTTAAATGAACAAATACACTTAAGAGAATCTGTGAATTATATTTTGGAAGGAAAAAATCTAATTCTTCATTCTACAAAGTTCGGAATTAAGGCAGAGTTCTCGGTTAAAGTTAAAGAATAGGACTCAAATGATGAATATTTTTTCACATATAAAAGTACTTATAAACATTAATATTATATTCTGGCTTCACTATCCTGTAGAGAATCACTTATTTTATCATACTACACATTTTTATACGATTTGACACATTTTTTTTTCTTTTATAAAATATGTGTGTTTCGCATTTTTTCTCCTATACTATAATGCTAAATGAGCTATCCCTTTACATGTTAAATGGAAAAACTAATTATTTATGAAATATTCTGAAATTTTAAAAACACAATACTATAAACAAATGCATGAGTTACAATGTCCAAAAATGTGCTACTCCCTAAGGTGCGCTCTTGTACGTATGGTGAAAGCAGCTTAAATTGTAATTATTAATTATCAGCTTAATTATCTTTCCTTCTAAATATTGTGAAGAACTCATTAATGTGTTTCGCTCCATAGAGTTACTTTTCGTATGAAAATAGCTACTTAGTTTTATTAATTCTAAACTTAAAATCTTTATTTTCAAAACTTTGTCTTTGACTGTAACTGTTTTACAGCATCAGAAAAGTATATACTTCTTAATGAATCACCAAGTATATTTCACCCTTTTTTAACAACACGTGATGAGTGGTGACTGATATTTACTATTAATAAATTGGTTATGCAGAAGCCCTGTGGCTAAGTGGTAGTGCATCGCGCTTCCACACCACAGTTTTGAGATTCAAACCCCGGGCTGGGCAAGGTTGACTCAACCTTTCATCCCTTCAGTGAGTCGGTAATTGCGTACCAAGCTTGCTTGGGAACTTAACACTGAAGATTGAGATTCAAACTGACCACCTGTTCATGCACCACAGGGCCCAAGGTCACGTATACTGATGTGGGCACAGTAGTCCTTGGCTCTCATGGGCTGTTACGCCACTGAGTTAAGTTAAATTGGTTATGCATCTGCTTGTAAGACTCGATGGTTTTCGAATATATTTCCTAAATTATTCAAGAAAATGGCTTAAAATTTTGTATTTAATGGTTTAATTTATAAATGAAACTGGAATTTATATAAAAAATGGTATTATCTTTTTTGTGCATTATAGTATTTAATAAATTATTTTCTTCATATAAAACAATAATATTTTCTTAAATTTTTTGGGAGTTCTAAATGTATTATTATCTATCCCAAGTAGAAAAGAAGCGTAGAAAATGTTAAATGCAATTTTTTAGTTTTACGTACTTGCAATACTTGTTTGAAACATGAAGGTGCCCGGTTTTCAAACACTAATTCAGAAACTTTCACGCAGAATTTAATGAAATTGGATAGAAAAGAACATGAATGAAAAAATTCGGAAAAATTATTTTTGAAAAGTAAATTAAATACATAATTCAATGAGTTTCTAAACCTATTAATACCTTAATTCAGTTTTTATAAGCCGTTTACGTGCATACCAAGAGGTCTTATGATATAAATCCTATTACATGAAGGGTCCAAATATCTAAAACTTTCTGCTTGTTAAAATCCATTTTTTTGTTGTTGTTTTCATAACTGTTTTAGTAATCCATATCCTGCATAAAAATACTAGTTTTTGCATTTTTTTTTTTAAATTTGACTTTAATAGTTTGGTGAGAAACACTCTTTGAAAAGTAAAGCGCAGATTTTTTTTTTCTTTTTTCCTTGTAAATAATTTGAAACGCAAGTATAACAGAAACGAACCCATTTTCAATATCCTGTAACACGTAATCTTTCACACAGAGTTTCATCAAATTTAAAATTTATATTATTGATGAGAAATTAGGTACGTGAAAAGAATCGTTATTAGTAACAATATTTTAATAGTCTATTAAGTACATGTTGATTAAATTAATTGATTCATTGCATCACTCATTAATTTTGAGTCATTAAAACTCATACTAATTTGTTTGACATCGACAAAAATTGAGAAAGACTATTTTTTATTGCTAAAATAATACCTATTATTTATTTATCACATTTAACACAAATTTCTTAGTACTTAAATAAAGAATGCCCATTAACTTTGGAACATACCCGAGCTCATAGAACTTCACAGAAGACGTGGCCAGAAGGATTCTCTAGCCACTTCTTTAGTCAGAGCCTCATCTTTTCAAAACTAACGGTTCCACTGGTATCCTTACACCGGTCAACGGTTACAAAAATTGGTTTCCAGAAGATGGCCCTTATGTTCCTCATTCAGAGAAGATGGTGTCACCAATGTGTAAGAAAAACTACCTCCTCTTTTAATGAGGTTTTTTATCGTACAACACACAATCTCTCTCTCTCTCTTTCTCTATCTCTCACTCTCTCTTTATAGGCATCAAGTATCTGAACACAAGGGTAATAGAGAGAATGGTATCAGAGCAGTTACATATGACACGACGACCCAGAAATGTGATTGGAAATAAATTAGATTAAGACCAATAAATGATGATTTCCTATTTTCGAATTTGAATGTACAAACATTGCTAGTATTAAATTTATGGGATTTATTTTTGATTTGAAGCGTGGGTATAGGATTCTGAAGTAAGCTGCACACTTCGACTGTCTAGTGAAGAAAAGTTATAAATTAAAACGAGAAAACACGGTTTCTTTGAGTTTTTACACTTTCGCATTAAACCTCGGGATGTGAACATGAAATCACATTCGAAGAAGTATGAATAGGACAAAGTAATACCACAGAATAATGTATAAATTTGATTGTTTTTTTTTCCTTTCAAATGCAGCTTCGGATTAGAAATTACCAGTGCAGACCTAATACATTCCCCGGGAGATGGTGTCACATTTTAGTGTGGCCCCATTAGGTGGATACCAATTGCCTCAATGCAATTTTGATACCCAGTTTCCTTTCCAGAAAGAGGCATCTGAGCTCTGACGTTGCGAAACTGGTCTCAGAATTTAATCTTACCCAGATCACCCAAGCCAAACAGGCTCTCAAGGGATCTTTTACATGCAGCATGATCATACAACATGGAAGTTGTCGATTTTTGCATCATGAAAATCCACCGAATTGGGCTGGGGTCGAACCTGTCATCTTGGCCGTACAAGGCCAATACCTAACCAACTACGCCACACAGTTGATTGTTCTGAATGTTTATTAATATCGCACTTTAAAGCTTCAGGAGAGATATTGTTGTTGGACCTTGAAATTTTGAGCTCCAGTTAAGTGAAGTTGAGACCTGAGATAGTACACTTCTACTCAAATACGATTTCAGCATCAGAATTTTTTAATCGACATATTTCACGAGCATCGCCCGTTACATACGTTGAGCCACCATTGACACCAAAAATCGAGCCTAAAATTCGACAAATACAACATCGGCTACAAGTTTGGGACTACTCGGCTACCGCGACCACGTGACTTATATGAGATGACGAAGAACGAGTTATCTAGCTAGTAATGCAATAAAAAATAACAAATAATATAAAAAAAATAAGTTAATTCCAACTTTGAATGGATGAATAAAAAGTATTTTATGAACAATTGAAAATTTGAATAAGATATATATATATATATATAAATATATCTATAGGGAGAGAATGAACTAATAGTAGAAATTGAAAAATGAGCATGATTTGTCTGCATTGTTGTAACAATGCACACCTGATTTGGCTAAAAAACGGGTTTTCGACGCCAACTTTTCTCTTTGTTTTAACATTTACAATGTTACAGCAATCAAGACGAATCTAAGTTGGCGTCAAAAACCGGTAATTAATTAAATTAAACTTAATTAATTAATTAAAATTTGAAAAAAAACTGTATTAACATCAAGCGTCATCCAATACAAGTTTTAAAAAAATTATTTGAACTTGATTGGATGAATAGAAAATATTTTATTAACGATTGAAAATTTGAACAAGATAGATATATAAATAAATAATTATAGCGAGAGAGTGAGCTAATAGTAGTCATTGCCTTCACAACAGTTATTAAAGCTTTTATTTTGACACAATATAAATTTAATTTTTGTTCTCCTTTTCTTCCTTGCAATTTTTCTTTGCCACTAGGACAGGAAAATGCTGAAGAAATTCAGATTTACTGTAAAATTAATGAAACTGGAATCTCGAGACATTGTGAGAAATATTGATTTTATTGTTACTTATGCCTCCTGATCGTCAGTAACATCAAATCAAGGCCCATGAAATTCATTGTGGCAAGGAACTAGATTTACACCTGTCGTTAGTTGTATCTTTGAATATCCTACAGATGATAGTGTGATTTGGCTCGGTTTCGCCACAATTCTTAGGATAAACATCCTGGGTGTGGTCAGGAGTCCCCTCCATTCTTCCCCTTCCACCGACCTCACGAGAGGACTTGCGACTTGACGGCTATTTAGCGTACCCACATGTCGCACAGACACTATTCATTCACAAACATCCATGCTTTCCCTAGGATATAAACTCATCCCCTACTGCACAGCAGTCAGCGTCACTGAAAAATCTGCGTATGGAAAACATTTGTAGATTTACTTGTAACAATTTTATTTCATTTTTTTAATGATTAAATATTAAGGCTTTTTTCGCCATATGTAAGACAGTGTGAACTTAACGCGGAGCACATTTTCAGAAAGAAAAAATACCTCAATTTTTTTTTACAAAAATGTGTGGCATTCTAACTCATGCATTTGCTTATAATGTAGTGTTTTTAAAATTTCAAAATATTTCATAAATTATCCGTTCTTTCTTTTAACATGTAAAGGGATAGCTCATTTAGTATTACGGTATAGGAACAAAAATGCGAAACACATTTTATAAAAGAAAAAAATGTATCAACTCGGGTAAAAATGAGTAGTATGATAAAATAAGTGATTCTCTACAGGATAGTGAAGCCAGAATATAGTATTAATGTTTGAGTATTTTTTTTATCTGAAAAATTATTTCCAATTTGGCCCCTATTCTTTAATATTAGCCAAAGACAGCCTTAAGTATTTTGTGTAAAGGAAGATATATTTTGTCTATAAGAGTGGTTTTACTTTTGAATTTAAAAAAAAAATTGAAAGACACATGAGAAAAATTATGCATGTTTTCCCCATCTGAAAATCCGAATTTCTTCGCGTATCTAATTTTTATTTTAAAATAGATTAAATATGAAATATATAAATATATAATGAATTTTTGCTTTTAGATTTTAAGTAAGGAGCGCTTAAGAATTAGGTCGACTAACGTAAAATGAGCTTCTAATGATCATAATACACATCTAACGATTAAAACATTTCTATTCAACATTTTTCTAGCGCTTTTACATCAAAAAACGACAGCGTAATTTTTTTCTCAAAAAAATTCTAAAAATAGGTTAAAAAATGGAAGATAAACAATATTAATAATAATAATAAAAATAATTAAATAATGTAGCAAAAAAAATAACTGTAACACAAAACGCTTTCACATATTTGGAATTTCCATCACATAAAAATCATAAAAATTTGAATTTGTTTGCTCAATATAAACAATTTCTTGTTAATTTCTTCTATAATTCAAGAGATTTTTAAGATTGATACAAAAAAAAATTCTTTCGATATCGCTATGGTACTAGTAAAAAAAATAAACTTGATTTATTCCACAAAATTTATTATTGTATAACTAATTCATTTACTAGCAAGTATTGTAGTTTCCCCTCCATTTTAATTTATCCAAACTTTTATTTGGATCTATAACATTAAAATTGTTTAAACTAAATATAATGAAAACAAATTCTCTAAAATATCTGTAATATATTGAATAAAAGCTTTCATTTCATCTTCTATTATTCTAATTATTTAAAATTCGCGAGTATGTGAAGTGTTATTTTTGTGGAACTCTTTCATTACTTCTCGAATTTCGGCATTTTTTTCAAGAATATGTACAACCGAAAGCTAAAAATCAAAGCAATCTTTCTCCCTACTTTTATTTCTGGTGGGAAAGCATATTTGAAGCAATCCTCAAATATTTTTAAAGCAAAAGCGAAGACAACCGATCGAAATATGCATAAAAGAGTACCTTTGATAGTGAAAGCAAAAATAATCAATATACATACAAACTTCTTTATTTTTGTGTATTTTCAAAACATTTAATCTCATTCTAAGGCATAAAATAGTCTAGATTTAAAAATATAAATGTAAATCCATGTAAAGAATATTGAATTTAAGAATGCAAGATTTCAGGCAAACTAGAGCCTTGTAAAAAAAATCTTAAGGAATTTTTAGTACTTACATATTATATATAGACCATCAACCAATTTCGCCAAATCAAAACATGTCGCCAGATTTTGTCAATGGAAATAATAGCATCTAATACTCTTTCCACAAACGCCATTCTTATAATCGCTTAAACAATTTACAAAATCTCCAGATGTATGATAATATCTCGAAAATATACAACAATTAAATTCATATTAAGTTCAACCATCATCGATCATGCTTTAAAATATTTTTCACCAACTGAAAAAAACATATTTAGAATAATTAAAAAAGATGCCAACTAAAGCAACATAACTTTACCAGAAAACGATTACATGTCAGCAAATAAATTATTTAATCAGATAAATTAGATTTGTTGAGTTACTGATTTGAAGCAGACGATAATAATGTGGAAAAGAATTTTCAATCTAAGCAAAATCTACAACTATTGTTTAATTTAAATAACAGATTAAAACTGATTCAAAATAAAGAAAAGATATTCAAATATAGCTAAATATATTCTATACGGTACGAAACAGTCATATATACCTACGCGAATGAGATTATAGTGTTTGTAAATCCTGGAAAACAGTTTTCCTCTCTTGGCAGTGCATCGTAGTATTTAGCGACGTCTTTCAATTAGATGAATTGTTCAACGATATCTAATAGGTGAGTACGAAATTTTACTCCATCCAAATCATCTATAGTTTAAGCTTAAGCGAATGTTTCTTTATTTTTGATTTATAAAATTCCATTATTTGTCAAAATTTTGTGACATGCAAATAATTTATACGCGTTTAAAAAAAAGTTTCATATTTCTTTTCTGTACAACGAATTTAGATCTTTCTACTATCAAAAAGGTTAATTAAAAAATAATTTTTTATTTTAAGGAAATTCCATTTTGTTTGCTATTATATATTTTCAAGTAAATAGTTTTATCTTTCAATTAAAATGAAAATTTAGAATCTATTGCTGACTATATAATAATATCTACCATTTATTTCAATAATTCTTGCACTTTGGTACGCATATCATTTGAAGTATAACTATGACATTTGATGTTTTTTCGACAAATGCTTTGTAAAAAGCATTCAATGTACGAAATCATCCCCGAATTTGAATTATTTGTAGAAAAGTACAGTCCCGATGTTATTCTAGTCCAGGAAACACATCTGAGGCCTAAGCACAACATAAACATCAATAAATATAAATGTTACAGAAAAGATAGAATCACAGAAGGGCGGGTTTAAAGGCGGCACCCAAATTTCTTTAAAAAAATCTACCCCCTCATTTAAACTCCTAGGCCCCAGTTTCATCATGTTGAAGCAACCTGGTTACTCTCAACCCTTTAATCTAGCCCCAAATTACAATAATTTTCCATTTACTTTTCCCCCCCCTACCCAAAAATTATTTTCTTTACTTAAGCCCCTCGAAAATTATCCTTCAGGTCAACAGTCATTGTGTGTTTTTTGTCGTTTTTAAACCCTTAAAACAAAATTTACGTGGAATTGCCCCCCATAATTCAACTAGGGGAAATTTACCCCAAAAAGATTTCGCAAAATTTTTAAATCTCGAAATCATTTATCCTGATCCCCCTAAGGTACGGGTAAAATTTAAAAAATCCCCTTTTGTATTTAGCTCTAATTGGTAATTTTAACTTCCCCTTCCCGATAGCTTCTTAGCTGAGTTATCCCCCTCATCATAATCCTGTTCTTCAAAAATTTTTTTTCGCCCCGCCCCATCAAGAAATTTTTACAGCAATTACCACCTGTTGGCCCTTTTTTGCAACACCTTGATAAATATAAAAGGTCTTGAAAACTTTTTTTTAATTATTAATAACTAAATTACCCTAGAAAATAAAATCCCCAATTTTTACTAAAAGTTTTCCTCCTCCGCCCACTTCACCTCCTCAAAAACCAATCAAAAAACACGGGACACATTTTATCCCCCAAAAACCATATCAGAGATCTAATTTCGAAAAACCGCGCTAGAAAACTCCCCCCAGAAATCCTATTCAAAAAACTGAAACAAACAGACTGAAGCAAAAAATTAAAATTTGAGAGCTAAAAAAAACACTTACAAGTCACAGGGAAAAGTTAAACTAGAAGCTCTCAACACCCAAAAAATAAAGTTTCGGGAACATGGGGAAATTTTTTTTTAAAACAAAAACGCACAGATTTTCCCTGTTTTTAAAACTGCTTCTGGCGTCATTTTAAGACGACCAGAAAGAAAACCCCTCAAAGACAATTTACGGGAAAACAAAACACCAAGCAAATTCAACACCACAAACGACCCCTGACGTCAAAAAAGCTCTGGAAAATTTTTTCCCTCCCTCCCCCCCCATCCCCCCCCCCCAACCCAGATGAAATCGCAGTTTGGGTAAGAAATTTAAAAAAATTAAAAGTCCCCCGGAATAGATAATTTTTTTTTCATAAGATGATTAGAAATTTCAATTTCCAAAACCATTATCTCATTCTTTAAACCCATATCATTAATAAAATTCCCTTTTCAGGATTTAACAATTGGGAAAAATGCCATCATCTTTTACATTAAAAAACCCGTTAAAAAAAAATTCCCCTCATCCCAAAAGGGATTGGGGCTAACCTTTTTTTACCTTAAAAATTGTAAAAAATTTCTGAGCATATTATTCTTTCACAAAGAATTAACTCTAATATTTCTGGGGTACTAATCTTTAAATTTTCCCAAAACCAAATGGCTTTCACAAAACCTTTTAACCTTGCCATCCCCCGCTCAGACTCACGGAAAAAAAATTTGGGAAATGGGTTTCAAAAGATGGGATCCACTGAACTGTTTTTTGGGTATTCAGAAGGCTTTTTTACCGTTCCGGGTTTAGTGGTCCTTTAAATTTTTAAAAAAAAATTAACTATCACTTCCCCCCTTCACTAATTCATGTTATAAATTCCCAACGCGTAAAAAAGGTTTCTATCAAGGGCAGAGTTAAAATTTAAAAACCATCGGATACACCAAAATAAATTTGGCTGTCCACAGGGTTTTTCCCCTTTGGCCCAATGTTAAATTTATAAATGACATGTTCCACAACCACAAACAAGGAATCTCTATGCCGGGTTGACAACCCTGTATAAGGCTGGGGTTCCCAAAAATTACAAAAACAACCCTTTAATTTTAAATAAGACCCCTTTTTTTGGGAAAAAAATTTCCCTTTAAAAAGGAAAAAAATTAAAAAAAGTGAAAAACCAAAATTGCCGGTTTTTTAAACCCCGGAAAGGGAAAAAATCAATTGCCTCCCAATCTAATTCCCAATAATTTACTGGTTCAGAATAAAAATTCCCCCTTAAAAGGGTATATTTTTTAGGTAAAGACTCTTGAAACCTTTTTATATAAAAATTCCCGGGGGTTGGGGGTTTGGGGTTCTTTACCCTTAAACCAATTAAATGTTCCAAAAATAAGGTTTCTAAATTTCCTTTTTTTTTTAAAATTTTTTTTCCTTTTTAAGTTATCTTTTTCCCTTTTTGTTGTTTTCCCCTAATTGGGGGAAAAATTTTTCCCTTAACTGGGCCCAAAAACTTTATTTCCAGTTACAAGAAAGGGTGGTTAAAAATACCAAAACCTTAATTTAAAAAGCCCCCTTTGGGAAAAAACTTTAAAACCCTTTAAAAATTTAATTTAAAAAAATTGCGTTTAAATTTTTTAAAAAAAAACCCTCCCCAATCTAATTTTTAAAATTTACTTTGAATTCAAAAATTATACTTTTAAAAATTCCCCCAAGGGGAAAAAACCTTTTTGAAGAAAAACTTTCCTTGGCCCGTTTAAAACCCCTTTAAATTAACCAAGAAAAACTTTAACCCCCGGTAATTTTCAAACCTTTTTAAAAATTTAAAATTTTTTTCCCTTTTTCTTTTAAAAAATTTTAAAAACTGGTTAAAAAATTTTTTCAAAATTTTACAAAATGGAGCCAGGAAACCTTTTTTTTTTAAATCCCTTCATTCCTTTAAAAAATTATCCCCAAAAACGGGCAGTTAAATTTTTTATTTTTTTCCCCCCTAAAAATAGTTAAAAAAACTAGCAAAATTTTAGTTGTTCCCTAAAATCCCCAAGAAATTACCCAAATTTTAAACCCCCCAAAAACCTTAGCTTTACCACCAAACTGCCCAAACCCCAAAATTCAAAATTTTTCCCTTTTTAAAATTTGTAAAACTTTGTTTTTCCATTCAGGACTCCCACTTGTTAGCGCAAAAATACAATTTCAGATAGGGATGGAGAATCTTTTATAGATCCATATCCCTGTGACGTGAAGAAACGTGAAGCCGTCATGCCTCTACGGAGAATGAAAAACTTCACTTTTGAAATGTCCAAGATCTCAGAATGCCAGATATGGGATTGAGGACTTAATTACACTCCGGATTCCAAAACAAGAACGCGCATTCAACATTTGGAAGGAATTCTCAAAATTTTTGGATCAATCGTCAGAAGATGACCAGAGAACATTTCATATAATTTTGAAACTTAGGTCTCACAGGAATTTTTTTCTATATCTACGAAGTGAAAGGATCGAAATCATAAAGTGTTTTCTAGAACTAATTTGCTGTGTGATTTATATTGAGTATTTGATTCGGTAATATAACCTTTTTTTTCTGACTGCTTAAAATAGTAGATAAATGTTACGCTTAAAAACCTTATAATTATCGTAACGAATGAATACTTTAAATGTTCCATTTTTCTTTTAAAACATGGGTCGGTGGTCTACTAATCCATAGTACGGGCTAGAAGTAGCTCGAAATCTGGATTAGTCCGGATTAATTAGTAACATTAGAAGTCATGTTCCCAATGTGTGGTGGTCTTTACCTTGTGGCATAGGTGTGTCTGTTTATTAAAATTGTATGTTTTACTTCACACAGTAGTTTTCGACATTGCACTATTTTGAAATATGACAGATTATTATTTTTACTAAACAAACTCAAGAAAGATAAAACTGTCAAGTCGTGTAATTGAACAACTATGAGTGACTGGTAACCATGGAGCGTGCACACATTCAATTCAACGAGCAGAGATCGTACATGAACCGATGAATTTGAAACCGAGGTACGTACTTAATTTGTTCACTACCAGCGCCATCGAGGACATGCCATTAACACAAGAACCCAATACCGTGTTAACGCGGGAAGAGTTATCATCAACACTTTTTCTCTCCTTCAAGCGGTGTGTGGAGAAAAGTTCATTTATACGGCTGGCATCACAGTGATTACTTTTTAAACCCTAAGCGGCAGTGAACGTGGGAAGCGTCCTCGTGCGCTTCCAACAAAGGTACATATGTTGTCTAGACAATTATTGAGTGAGTGAGTAAATATTGACGTCGCACTGTTCAGCTACACGAGGGCTTTTTGGTGACGGACTACATAATTTGGAACCATGATCAAGTGACGTGGATGACACTTGAGCTGACAAAACCTCTCCTAACTATCACGCCGTGGGTTTTTAGTTTTACGTGACAAGGCCAGCCACGATCCGATACCTTGACCACTCGGCTATTACGTCCTACACATTTATTGAACCATTTGCTTAAATATACACAGTCAAAAGTCGATTGTGAAAAGCCGATTTTTAAGTCGAATTGTCGTCGGTATTCCATTAATTTGTTTCTTTTTGTATGCGTGTCTTCGGTATCAAAAATGTGGTCACCCCAAAATGCTTATTCCCTTTAAATTATTCTACGAAAGAGTTATCATAACTTCTGAAATTTATTCCCTTCCCCTATTTTTTTCAGAAATATCAAATAATCTTTTTTAACGATAATTCAAATTGCAAGAAATATAAAACATTGTGCTGGTCATAATTTGGTGAAAATTCCCAAAATGGCTTCCAAAAACTTAATGGTTAATGCAAAAAATTATTCTTAATATATTTCTACGAATTTTCTGTAAATAGTGTAAATAATTTGTAGTTGGATGTGTAATGCATTTATATTACTCTGTTATATTTATTTTACATTAAAATTGTAACATTTACAAGCAACGTCGTCCCTTACGCAATAGTGGCGATTCAATGAGAACTTTGAGAAATTTTGGTTATAGAGCCAAGTTTCAACCATTTTGGTGACATTGGCGACCATGTTGGCGAGTTCGGAACCCTCTGGATGCTTTTATAGCATTCTGAAGAAACCCACTAATTTCCCGCTCTATGCGCGCGGTTTTTTTCTAGAAGTTTTCACCGTGCCTATCAATAGAGATGCTCGCCGAAACTATAGTAGACAGACAGACAAAGAAAATTTTTTAAACACTCCAAGACTTTTTCCGGGGAGTCTATTTCCCCCTTTTTTTTTTTTTTTCCAACAAAATAAATTTTTATGAATTTGAAGTAAATGGGTTATATTTCAAAAAGGGAAAAATTTTTATCTTTAAGTCCCCTCCCAAAACCCTCTTATTTCCCCCTTCTGGGTTTTTTTGGGTAACTCAATTCTTTCCTGTTTTTTGTTTTAGCAGTTTTAAACTAAAACACCCCTTTGAAAAAAATTTCCCAAAATTTTAAATCTTAAAAAGAAAGTTAAAAACCATTGGGGAATTAATATCCAACCCCTTGTTTTTTTTCTTTTTTAAATAAATTTTTAAAATTTAAAAAAAAATTAAAATTTTGTTTTAACAAAAAATTTAAAATTTAAATATAGGAATTAAAAATTTAAAAAAAAAATTTTTAAAAATAAAAATTTAAAAAATATAATAAATTATAAAAATATATATATTTTATTTAAATTTTTTAAATTTATAAAAATTTTAAATTTTTTAAAAAATTGAAATTTTAATAAATTTTCTAATTTTTTTTCCCCAAATTTAATCTTTGTATAAATAAATTTAACTTTTAATTAAATTAAAAAATTTTAAAAATAAAAATTTAAAATATAATAAAATTTTAAAATAATAATATATTTTATATTAATTATAAAATTTATAATCATTTTTTTTTTTAAAATTTTAATTATTATAAAACTTTTTAAATTTAAATTTAAAATAATTAATTATTTATATAAATATATATATATAAATATTTTTATTATATTTCTTTTTTTTTTTAAAATTTTATGAATTTAAAATTTAATAATAATAAAAATTTTAATATAAATTTTAAAAAAAAATAAAATTATATATAAAAAAAAAAAAAAAAAAAAAAAGAAGAGTATATAAAATATTTTTTTAAAAAATTAATTTTATTTTAAAAAAAAATTTAATTAAAGAAGTTTTTGTGGTTCTATTCTTTTTCTTTTTTTTTGATTTTTTTTAATTTTTTTTTTTTAAATTTTATTAGTTTATTGTTTCTTTTACAAAAAAAATGACCTATGAAATAGATTTAAAACTCAAATTTTTAAATTTTTAATTTAAACATAACTCAATTTTTTTTCCCAAAGTTGTTTTTCATCACAAAACATATTCTAATATAAAGGGAAAGACCCAACTCCTTTTAAAATGGACTCCCCCCTTTTTAAAATAAAGGGTTTTCCCAGTATGAAATATAAATTTTGAATATTTTTTAAAAAATCCTTATCTGGCCAATTTATTCTCAGTTCATAAATGTAGTCCATGGATTCCCGTTCATTTCAAATGCAGAAAAATTATTTTGTTTCATAATAAATCCTTCATTGGGTAAATCGAAAGAAATCCCAAAATTTTCCAAGAGCACAAATGAGAAAGTCCTCCCCTCCCAAAAACATTTCAAATGGAAGAAGAGATTTGAATTCCCAAAAAAACCCAAAATGCGCTCTCACCAAGATGCCACCTCATAAATTTTAAACCCCTTGGGGATGGTCAAGTGACAGTCAATTCTCCAGTGGTTTTAACTTTGGGGATGGGAAAGTTCTTTGTTTTGAACACATACACATGGGTTTTCGATCTTGAGCAGTATTCGGATCTCACTAAATGGTTTCCATGCTTCTAAAGTTTCAATATTTTAAAATATTTTAAACAAATTTTATGGCCCCCCTCCATACCTATAAATTCTTGAATTCAATAATACTATACTTTGAAGCTAAAGCTACAATAGGATTTAACCCCGTAATTACCAGCGATAAAAACCTCCAACCCAAAAGGGTTTAAAGTTCCAGACGTTTTTACGTCTTTCCCAATACCATCTTTGCTGTGTACTGTTATTCATAATATTATTCCGAAGGCTTTGGAATGCAATAAAAGGACCTGGACACTGTTTGCAAAGAATTTACTTATATTTCACAGAATTTACTTTTATTTTTTTTTCCTTTTTTCCCCCCCTAATACATCACAAAACTGCGCCTGCGTAGAAAATGGGGGCATTTGGACGGCGAATCCCAACTTTTTAAATTTGGGGGTTTGAGTCAAATTTTGTGACAAATTTCAGGGTAAGTTTAATTTTGTAAACATTTTATATTAAAAACCCCCGGGTCACTGGAAATTTTTGAACTTGTTCTTACAGTATTGTTAAATGAATTATAAAATATATTGGGAGAACTGGTACATTTATAAGGTATTATATCAAGTGTATATTTAATTTTTTATTATGTCAGAATGTATTTTTTTTTGTTTGCTTCCAGTAAATTTAAAAATTTTTTTTTTAAAAAATCTTTTGTTCCCAATTTTTAAAATTTTTCTTTTCCCCCCCGTAGAATTATTACCTTCCCGGGGGGCACCCCCAAAATTTAAAAGGGTGAGTTTAACAGTTAGTTAAGTATTTCTATTGATGATTTATATAATTTTGATTTTAAAAGTTTTTAAACTTTTAAAAATGTCGACATGAGGAGGGGAAAAATGCACAAGAACTGCTTTTCTTTAATTTTGGCCCCTTTTAATCATAAATTTCATCGCCCCCCCTAAAAATAATAATGTACTTGAATTCAAAATACCATACTTTGATGCTAAAAATACGATCAAATTTCCTCTTAAGCAAAACATCTCCCGCCCAAAGCCTTTTTTTTTCCCGACGTATATATACGTCTTCCGAAACATCTTTCTGTGCACTGCTATACGTAAAATTATTCCAAGACTTAGGAATCCCTAAAAGGACCCTGCAATGTTTTCAAAGGGTTTACTTATTCAGATTTTTTTTGTTTTTATTCTTTCCTCCCCCCTACATCATACGCGTGCTGCAGAAAAAAAGGTTGGGATAAATGAATCGTGAAAACTTATGATCGCCGTACAAAAATTATCAAAATAAAATTAAAAACCCAAAAATTTTCAAGATAAGGTTTAATTTTGTTATAAATTATATATATATGCCAAACCATTTCATTTTAATTAATAAACTTGTTTTTAACTTAGAATTGTTACATTAATTATAAAATTCATTGTGTAGCACTGATAAATTTTTAAGTATAATACAACAGTGTAAATGTGTATTTTATCTTTTTTTTGTCAAAAATTATTTTGTTGGTTTACTTTCAGTAAATTAATAATCTTTTAAAATAATCTTTTGTTCTTGACTTTTCAAAATGCTCACTCCCCCCTTTTAGAGCTGTCACGCTCCCCAAGGCGCGCCCCACAATTTGAGAAACACTGACGTACGACATTTTATATTGTTTGAGTTTAAAAGGGAATAATGGAATGTGGAGGCAAAGAGAAACTTGTGTGATGTGTTTGGAAAAACAGTAATAGCTCGACCATGCTAAAGGTAGCTTGTGGAATTTTGCTCGGGTGCTTTTTTTTTAACATAAACACTGGTCAGAAATTCCATCAAATGTCGATGACGAAGTACCTACGTAATATAAACTGGACCAATCCCATTTTAACTTCCACAGAAGTAGGCTTCAAGCCTGGAATTCATCATAATGTTGCTTTGGACTACATTTTAAAGGCTTGGTTACGTTTCAAAACTCTGGAAGCCACATGAACTAAGCGAAAAAAAATTTAATGGACAGCATTTCAATGTTCTTCAAATCTTGCTCGTCACAAAAGGGAACCGTTTTTGAACCCCTTGGTGAATGGAGATGAAAAATGGATAGTGAATTTACATGTGGTTAGAAAAAGTATATGCTTACAAAGGGGAGACACCACCACTTAAATCTAAAGCTGGAGTACATAGGAAGAAGGTTATGTTGTGTTGTTGATGAGCCAGCAAGGCTATAGTGCACTACGAGTTTCTGAAAGAAAATGAAATGGCCGTTACTGTTCGCAGCTTGATGTTTTGAAGAAAGAAATTCAACCTAACCGTCCAGCTTTGGCCTACAGAATGCATGTGATTCTTCGTCCGCTTGAATATACGTGACAAGAAACATCGCATAAAAATTTGGGTTAGGAAATAATCTCAGACAGCATATACTCTTATTATTACACCATCTGTCAGATCCTGCAGAACTTTCTTTGATGGATGATGCATAATATTTAGGTGTTAGCTAATGAAGTGGGAACAATACTTTGACTCCAAACTAGGACAGTTTTTCCAGAGTTGATAAGCTGCCACAGCTCTATAAACTTAGAATATTATGCTTTAAAATTTAACTAAAAATGGAAGAGTCTTATGTATTTCAACTGTCAGAAACACGACATACCTATCACTTACACCCAATAGTACTGAGACAAAACTAAACCGGTTATTAATGGACAGCTGATATCTATTATACTTTCCGCCATACTCAAATACACATCATTTCTACACGGATTTAATCGTGCCGTAGCCTAGTGGTCAAAATGTAGGATGGTGGCTGGCATGTCACGAGTTCAAGCCCAGTACCATTAGAAACCTGAAGTGTAGGGGAGCGATGCTCATTAAATCTGTCGAGAGCTCCAACGTCCTCTCGTTGGTGTGGTATTAAGGAGAGGGATTGCCAGCTCAGGTTTCGTCCCCGTCACTTGACCATGGTTGAAAATTACGAGGTCTGTCGCCAAAAGCCCTCGTGTAGCTGAACAGCGATACGTTAATATTCAATCGATTTAATAGGGACCAATACATGACTCAGCCTTTATAGATTCGAAATTGATCATGGATTATTTAGGGAATATAAAACTGAGAACTTTTCCCGATACATTGCTCCCTAAAAAGAGGAACGAAAAGGCACTGGAGATGTGTCTAGACAGAATGCTTCTTGAAATATTAACGTAGTGAATGTTGAGTAATAAACAGTCACCATAATGTAAACCTTAAAATTAGACTGCTTTACAAGTTTTAAAGATTACACATTTATTGTTTATAATGAGATTCATGCATAAATAGAATAAAAACCTTGGATTAAAACATGATTAGTCGAGGATTGAAGAAATACCTTCGACGTGACCTAAAAAAAATCATGACACGCCTAATTGATCTCTAATAGGTGCACTGCACTTCAGTAAGATAAGGTTTTGCAAATGTTTTGGAGTGTCTAGTCAAAGAATGGGGGAATTTTCCAGGGTACGGGCTACTTCTAATGTTTTTAAGGTGTCACCATTCTATATCAGAACATTTTTTCTTTTTTTAACACTTATTTCTGACAATGAACTTCTCTTTTAAAATATGGCAGATTACAATTTTTACTACGAAAAAACAAAATTGCCAAGTTGAATGCTTGAACTATGAGCGACGATTAGACCCGTGAAGCATGTACGCATTCAATGCGGCAAGCATAGAATATACATGAACCGAAGAATCTGAAACCTACATTTGCCCTTAATTTGCTCTGCCGAGTCTCGCCACATGATATCCGCTCGAGAGCCTAATCCTGTGGAAGCGCGGGATAATATCTACATGGCCGATCCCGTGCCATCACGGGAAAAACTGATAAACATTCATTCCACCCTTTGGTCAGCCTGTATAGAGAAATTCATTTATACGTCTGGTATGACAGTGATAGCTTTCCCCTGCAACGAAAATGAACGTATTAAGCGTTATCCTGATTTTCCATTGAAGTTACATGTGTCGTCTACCCATTTATCGAATCGTTTGCTTAAATAAACTGTAGCATTAATTGTGAAAAGCCAATTCACCAGTCTAGCAGGCATCATTGTTCCAAAAACATGTCTCTTAGGTCTTAACAGTGGTATTCAATACGTTTCACTGAACCCTAGGGATCCACGAGTCACATTTAAAGAAAATTATTAATGGTTATGCAAAATTGTTTCACTTTCTGTGTATGAAGTTTGAATAACCACAAGTACCCAAACCTCATTTGTTATTTAAACTGAAAAAAATTATAGTTAAAGTTTTGAGTTGCATATTAATATAAATTATATAACGTTCTTATTTGCATATATATATATACATGCTACCAACCGGATTGGGATTATATTCTCTTTACTACCCGAGATTTCCAGTAAAAAATTTTTTTATTGTTAAGTAGTACGTTTTGCAAGACTAAATGCTTTTCCGATGGAAAAATTCTTTTCTCAAGTGTGGGAAAAGCACCTACAATGAAGAGGGAACAATTTATCTCTCGATCTATTAACAGATCCTAATTGAAAATCCAAATTTAAGCAAGAAAGCTCCTGAATATTAGATAACAAATACGAGTAAAATACACAGGACTTCCCACATAGTTAAATATTTTTAAAACGAACCGGAACAAAGTACTCTAGTAAAAATTATCAAAGTATGCGGAAGCCAAAAGAAAAGGTAAAAACGAATTAGGCACGTAAGAAATGCGACTACAAATAATTTAAACAGGCCAAGACTTTTGTAGCTTTTTATAAATGTCGTGCTTGTATCCAAGTTACTAAATATCGCATGGAGCACAAATAATGAGTAAATGCGATATTAGTATTGTGTTAATTTTTAACAAATTTACTAATTTCCACAATACATTAAACACTATACCAACATGTTACGCGTACTTAAAATATTTAAAGTAGACACAGTGTGGAGTAAAACTCTCAAAACAACTTGCATCTGTGTCTAGTCTAGGCTCCGCGAGTCTGAAAGTTTGAAGACCACCTGCCTTAATAAAGGCAGACACCTCAATGTCTTATTGGTCCCCCGGTTGATCGTGATCAAATTAATACCTATCCTTGGTTTAGTCTGCAAATTCGGGAGATTTCAGTAAACCTAAAAGGTGATGCGAGTAGTGGTAGGCAATTGTTTTGTCCCGAAGGACACACAATGGATGCGTAGGATAGCCAAGGGCAACACTTTTTGAAATGACTGCACCCATTAGTCATCTTCGAGTCCAGAACAGATAGTCACGTACAAAATAATTACGTTAAATAAAATAGTGACAGTTTCAGTTCATCGAGTCGATTTCATGTCTTCAACTGTAAACACTTTTAGAATCGGTTTAACAAGGCCAATGTTCCTTATCTCACATCTCCTTTAAAATCAGGAGCGAGATTGCATGTTTAACTTGGGCTGGTAATGAGAATTTAATGTCAGCTAACTTGCATCTATAATACTTTTGTTGATCTTCATGCAAGAAAAACTTGGCTCAGAACAATTATCGACCTAATTAAAAAACTGTACCAGAAAACTTTATATTGGAATGTTTCAGCAGACAAAAAATTTATATGTCAATTAAATATGACGCGTTAACACTTTACACCAAATTCTGCTGCAAGTCTATAAGTTCCAGCTTCTAAAGTGCTGCATCAGTATTAGTAATGGGATACTAAAGAATATTGAATTTAGGCTCACTGTCATAAAATTGAGCTTCGTCCTCTAAACGCTGCAGATCAACTCAAATTTTAATAGAAACACTTAGTTTACTTATTGAAATATACGAGATTTAATCCTTGGTAGGTCACAGGAAAGAAATTTGTTCATCGCGGGTTTTCTTAACGTCTTGGTGGGTTGTAAGGAACCTACTGGTGGGCATTTAGCGATCCGCAAGAGAGTAACGTATAATTTGTAAAAAGTACTCCTTCCTAGTTGCTTCTTCCCATTGTCAAATATGGGAAGCCTTTTGCCGACATACAAATCATGGGTTTGAGTGCCCAACTAAATATCAAATGGAAAACAATTATATATTTAACTTTCAAATCACAGGTCAAGACATTCAGAGAGTAAGAATTTATTTTATAAAAATCACACATAAAGTAAAGTAAAAATTACAGTAAACTTTGATGCCTAGACTTCACCAGTCGAGTTTGTTGTAGTCAGCGTCGAGCTGGTTGTAGGCAGCGATATGGGTCGACAGCGGTATTCGTATGCTTCTATACGGATGTTCTCTCCATGATGCGCACATCGAGTGTTGTTCGGGCAGAAGCACCTGCAAGGTAATAAATTTAGTGCTACATTTCGGGTGGGACAAGGTTTAATATAATAAATGCCAAGTAACATCATGTCCAAGACGGAGCCAAAATAGAAAGGAATGCAGTACTCAGGGTTTTTATAAATTCCGTATTCTAAAGTTTAAAGGGGCCAGATGTCTTTCATTTGCCATCCACATGGATTAGATGTTCCACTTTCCCAAACGGCACGGGTTCCGTTCCCGCCTGCAAGAAAAAAGGGGTTATCAAGACCCAGGGAATTGACGAGACTGCGAAATATAATTTTCGAATTCACGCGGCGGGGAATATACGTAATTTTTAACAGCATGCATCCTTTTGGTAACGGGGTGTAGCCTTGCATGGTTCTTTTTTTTACCCCAGTATCAAAAAAACACCCGTCGGTTCGATTGGGCATTTTAAGCTCGTATAGTTTGTCCTGCTTTCCGCATTATTTCTAAAGAATTTGAGAGTTTCGCTACCGTTAATCATTTTCCTAGTGATTAAGCAGAATAAAATGGTTCTAGGTTATACAAGATAGATTTGACAACTTGTACTTACTACGTTTCGTACTCTAATCTACTCAAACTCTAACGCTCTTCGTCATAAAACACGCAGCACTCCAGGGCATTCATTTACAACACCCTCCATAACCTTTTAACAGAACTAAATATACCTAGAATGCCCACTGGTGTCATTGTGATACCAAGGAAATCTATAAATGGCTATCGAGTTCAGAAAGACAGTCGATCAAATAGACATCATTAATAAAACAAGCCTCCGGAAGCAATATTGCATATTGGATCTTGAATGAAGCGTTATTGAGAAACTAGTCAGTTATTTTAAAATCGTCGTATCCAAGAGTTTCGCTGTATAGTATTTGCTAAAAAAATTAGACTTTGAACCCTGTAAAAAAGCAACGGCATAAAACCCTTTAACCCGGGAAAAAGGTTCAACCCTTTGGTGAGTTTTTGCCCCGGAAGTTTTGAGAACAAACGGATGGGGGTTTAAGGATCTTTTCAATTTAGTTTCCCGAGGGAAATGCGTTTGAGTGAAAGCGACTGCGAAGAGGAAGGAGTTAGATTTAATATTCCGGAAAAACCACGTATATCTTTTTAGAGAGGGAAAAAAGACTAAATAACGCATACGAGAAAGGCACCGCAGATTTGGAAAAAGCATTGGTTTAACAAGTTTTCATGAAAAAAATGTCGTCAGTTTATGATAATAAAGATCATAATATGCGATAATTATACGGGTATTAAAATTGTAAAAACTAAATCATACTCAACAGTATGATCTGTAATAATTTAGTTACAATTTATATATTGTATATTATTGTGTGCAAGCGACACCGGTGGATATTAAAATCCCGACGTTCTATTGTTAAACCTTTAACTAAACCCGGGAGCGATTTCCTCCCCAAGTTCCCACGAATCGCTGGGAAAATTTTTCACAGGTTTAAACAAAAATTAGTTTAAATTCAGGAAGAATTTTTTCCCCAATTATGAAAAATCCCCCTTACGGGGAACATGTTTTTTGTACGACCTTAAATTCAGCTTCTAAAAATACGATTTCAGTAGAGAAATCGATATTCTAAGGAGGCAAATGCAAATTTTATATACTTAAAGAATTTCTTTTAATCCAACATTCTAAAGAACAAGTCATGCAAATTCTCAACTAAACGTTCCAGTCAAATATCGCTTCCTCTTTGATCAGCCCCTCTTTCACTAAAAATGCATCCGTTCTCCTTCCACACGAATATCGCGTAACTATCAATTTTGTACACACTCGAGTGACCTTTAATGAAACTTTTTTTACTTTCGTATGCTCATGCAAATATGTCGATTCTTTCGTACTTTAAAATCTGCAATCGTAACCATGTGTTGTATTCTTCCTTCACCGCAGGCTCACTTCCGACATTCGTACTTCTCAGCGAATTACCTCCACTGGAATGAAATCTTAAAAAAACCTTGCCTCCCATCTCTTCAAAAAACCGGCCTCATGTAGTTATTCAATCAAGGTTCAAGCATGAAAAACATGCGCATGTGGCTCGGTTACTAACGTTATCGAGAGGGTTACTACAACTAACGTCAGTTAACAGTCGCAGCTAACCAACCGTCATAAATAACGATCTTTTGTCTTCAAAGCTAAACTAGCTAGAACTTATAGTTTGACAATAAAAATTCCCAGGGTGCGAAAAAGATCCAACCATCAGAATTCTATTCAAGGGAATCTCTATACAAAAAGGACTGGTCCAAACACAAGGTTATAATGCAGCTAATAAAGTCTAATCTTATCACCATTAATTCAATTATGTAACGCGAAGCATAATTCAGTCTCTTCAGTGGAAGCAACAAACACTTGGCATCCAATAACACAGTTTATTTTGATGGCGCAACAGCTCCGGGCGAGGTTTTTTCCCTTTAAGAACCTTTTTCCCCCATTTTTGGTTTTTCCCCTTTTTTTTGGGGAGTCAACCCCCCCCGAAGGGTTTATAGACCTCGTTCCTCCCGTAGGCTTTTTTCTGGAAAGATTTGTGGTCAACGTACATACAAATAACGGGGACGACCCATTCCATTCTTCTATTTATAAGTACGGTAGAGTTTGGATCCTTAAAGGTACTGCAAGGTTCTACAGGCAAGTTTAGGCCAAATGCAATTAACTCGAGTCCCTCTAAAAATGACCAGGATCCGATACTTAAAGACAACAGGAGTATTCATTATTTAGAGTCACTGTCCAAATAGTGCAGGCCTCGCAAGACATTTAATTAGTTCAGTGTTCTCTTCAAGAAAATTCCGAGCCAAATAACCCTCAAAAACCCTAAAAATATTTAATTTACACCGCACTAAAAACCTTTTCCCTCAAAACCCCGATAAAAAGAAAACTATCAAAATTACTTAAAATCTCCCAAATAAAGTTTCTAAGCGAGTTGTAGAGTATTACTCCTGTACACTGTATGTAGTTTCCCGATTAACAGCAAGGCGATACAGTTCAAATTACTATACAAACAATACTCTCGATAAAATTAAGTAGCGTGCAGAGGAAGAAGTTCAACCCACGTGAACTACAGAATATAAGCTGGACATTTTAGTGCAGTAGAAATCCGAGATATTGAAATTTCTTAGGTAAAACCCGGGTATTTGATGTAAGAGTGCTTTTTACAGAAATTTTAATTGTTTTCATTCGAGTTTAGATATTTATACGCAATTAGAGAGAAACTATGCTCAAGAGAAAACAGTACGGAATAAGTATAAGTAGATACTCAAGATTAAAGGCAAACATTTAAAAATTACCTTTTCCCTTGGGGAGACACTATCGAGAGTCCTAAAAATCAGCAGCAGGATTTGTTAAAGCCAGCGACTGTAGTAGTTAAAAGCAAACGGGTTTTGGGCCCCTAAAATGGGGTCACATAGACTACATCCTCTTCATTTGGCGATCCTAATATTCCACTACCAAAAAAAAAAAAGCACCACAACCAGCATTGTTCTAAAATAATTTTAAAAAAACTAAACACTGCAATAATAGAGTAAAAAAAAATCGAATGTGACTGCCGATAATCAGAGTTCCCTTTTATACTATGAGAATAAAGCGATAAAGTAATTTTAGTTGTTTGATTGCAGGTTTTAGTTTTCATAGGTTTTGGGATAGAAGAAAATTTACAAATACGTCTGTGGCAGGACCAAATGTTTCCGGGCATGATCTGTCTAACACAAAAAATGACGCCTCATATTTTTAAAAAAATTTGTTGCTTTTTTTTTAAATTACCAAGCTCTCCAGGTGCGAGGTCGTTCCCCCCCTCTGTGCGGGGGGGGAGACTCTAGAATAACCCCTTTAAATTTTTAGAAACAGAAAGTAACGATAAGATTTCGGGACTAAAAAAGTGTTTTCTCCTAGATCCATCCCCCACTTTTTTAGTGGTCACGGTAGCCGGGGAATGTCAGGGGCCGATCTGGGGGGGAAGCGTTCCGACTAAGGGTTTAAAAACCCAGTGCCCGAAAAAATGAAACGTTAAGGGTTTATGCAAAATCTAACAAAAAATGAAAAGGTCCCCCCAGCGGGGGGTTGTGTGACAGTTGAGGTGTCGTCTTCGTCGCTTGGCAGTAGTTGAAAATTTGAGATCCGTCTCCAGTAGGGCTTGTATTACTTCAGAATACGGCATAAAAAATCAAATCAAATCCATATACTTTAAGAACTTTGAAGTATATTTGGAGTCCAATATACTTCAAACTAACTTAACTATTTTACTAACTTAACTAATTAGTCCAACTTACTCTTACGTGCGTGAGTGTTAATTGACATCACACTATAAACACCATGGGGCCTTTGGCAATGGACCACATAGTTTTGAATCAAGGTCAGATGACCAGGATGACACCTTAGCTGGCACCCCACGTCAAGGGGGGTGCCAGCTCAACAACAACATTGGATAAATGAAAATACTAAAACACTTTTTTTTTGCTTTCACTTTAGTACTGTATTAAAGACGAAAAATACACACTTTAAGCCAATTTTTTTAATCTTTGTACAGAATTTGAATACTATTCTTAAAACAAAAATTAAATTTCTTGCGATGACCTTTATAAATGATGAAGTTATTAAGTGTTTAATTAAAAATTTCAGTACTTTTTAAAAAATCGTAAAAAAAAAAATTGGCATTTTATTTTTTAAATGACTGATTTTAAAAGAGAAAAAACTAGGACTTTTTTAGTGTAAAATATCAATTTATATTAACACGAAAAAAATTCATACGGAATGATTTAAAATCAGTTTTAGAAAAACGCATACATTTTGACTCATTTTAGAAAAAAATCGTAAAAAATAGAAAATATCATTATTTTGTAAAAAATGTTCTACTGTATCGTGGCGAATTAAATGATCTTTCCGATTCTGCAATTTTTTTTGTCTGAGTTTGATTAAAAAAAAAGTTAGATGACTTTTTAAAACGTCGAAAAAAATCAGAACTTCTTCGAGCTTAATCCGAAAATCTCGACGAGATAAAAAGCCAACAGGAGTAAAACAATTATGCGTTTTAAGGTTTTTTAACTAATATATTTTAACTAATTGCAATATCGGAATATAAATGGTCAAAACATGCATTATTATTCAAATTAAACGTGTTTAGAAAATTTCAGTTCAATCACTTGAAGACATAGCTTCAAATTTTAGTTGTAATATTCCATCCGAACAAATTACATTGCAAGTTAAGCACACACACAAAACTTGTAATTAAAATTTTAAAAACACATTTCAAGTAAAACGCATTTTAAAGTTTGACATCTTATGTAAAGTTATGGCATCTGCTTTTAGTAAACGTTTGCAGTTTTTGTTCTGATGAATGTAAAATAAAAAGCTTTGTATTTTCATAAAGCTAATTAGATGGCTATAAAAAAATCATAAGAAAATGTGTCAATTTTTAAAAAATCATGATTTTAGGGTAGTTGGATACCTTAACAGGGGTGCGAAACTAGTGGAAACAGCTGTCGCCTCTGGCAGCTAAAACTGCCTTTATCCTGTTAAGCATGGAGTCGAACTGGGTTTGGTTGACAGAAATGTGCAACTCATTCGATGCTGCTTTAAAGTCTATGTCACACTTCCTGAACCATATTAGCTGGAGATAGGTGGGGGCTAGTCTCTCAGCAACACTATAGTCCAGATATTTTCAATCTATCTACGATATGGAGACCGCTAGGTAGGTTACTTTACATACTGGCGCGTGAGTTAACTTGCGAGTACAAGTTGTTTGTGTTGGTTTACTTTACTTGCTATAGTTTGAAATTTTAAAAAGATTGTTCTCTGAGCTATATTTCCATTCTGAGCTCTTACATTGTTGGTTGAATGTACTAAAAGAACCACTTCAATTACATGGAGTCTCATCCCTAAAAGAATTTCCCGAGTCGGGCCCTCCGTTTGTTATTTTAAATGCGACATTTGCAAAGAAATATTCATCGGTTTTTCTCTGATCAGTCCTAATCACATGATAAGTGAACATTTCGTGCACTTTTGACACTGGAATCACACACCAAACATCCCTATGATTGTTGTTATAATGCCACCTGTCTGACTATGCCTGATCCAGGCCCAAGAAATTCATCACTAAAAAGGTCTAGATGTACGCCTGTTGTTAGCTGTAGCTTTTGGCACTATGCAGGTAACAATATGTTTTGGCTAGGGTCCACCCCAATTTTGAGGGAGAACATTCTGGAGTTGGTCAGGGGCCTCCCACCTCTCTTCCCTTTACACCAGCTTCAAGAGATGTCATTTGGTTTGACGGCTATTTAGAATACCCTTAAGTCGCACGGGCACTCTACATTTACATACACCCATGCCTTCTCCGAGATTCAAACCCAGACCCTACGTCACAGTAGACAGCGTCGCTAACCACTATACCGGATATGGGCGACCATTAAACATCTCTATTTTTTCAAAGCAATATGTTTTGTTGTTGTTAATTATGCCACGTTATCGACGGTAACATCAGATCAAGTCCACGAAATTCATCCCGGCTAAGAGGGCTAGATTTTTACACCTGTCGCTATCCTTAGCTTTGAGCACCTTGCAGGTGACAGAACGATTTTACTCGTTTCCGCCACAATTTTGAGGGAGAACGCCTTAAGGGTCATCCGACTCTCTTCTTCTACCAACCTCTCGAGAGAACTTATGGCTCAAAGGCTATTTAGAGTAATCCATTCCGCAAAGGCACTATACATTTACAAATATCCATGCCTTTACCGGGATTCGAACCCAGGCCCTATGACACTGCAGTCAGCTTCACTATCCACTATACCGGATGGGCGGCGAGATATATTTCAAAACATAAAGTGTTTTGTAGAACAAATTTGTTGTAGGCCTTTTGAAATGCATCCAATGTTTGATCTGACTATATATTTTAATTTATTCTACTGGGGTGTAGTGTAGCAGGCCTCCTCATTGGTGCACCCTGGGTAACGCTAATTCTGCAACAGCTTTCGTCATTTTCTTGCAAGTCTAGTGTTTTTCTTATTTTTTGGAGACTTCTATGAAGATTTTTAACAACTGACCTTTTAAGGGCAAGGACAGTCCCAGCCTTAAAGTTCTTTTCTGGAATGCTGGTGGTCTTACTCTAAACAAATTCATTGAACTAAAAACTGTTATTTCCAAAGAGTCCCCCGATGCTATTGGTATCGCTGAGAGTGGCTCTTCTGCAGACAATCTGAGATTTTTCCCACTAAAGGGCTATAAATCATACTCTCTTGGACGTTCTCGACAAATTGTTTCGGGAATCGTTATTTTTGTTAAAAACGATCTCACTGCAGAACCTTTGTTAAAACACGCAATGACCTCTTCTGATTCCTTGGAAGTAATTGAACTACGATTATCGAAGAGAAACATTGGTTATCGTGTTTCATTTTTATACAATCCTCCAAGGAACAAACTAAATTTAAATTCTCTTCTACATGACTGGAATAAACATCCTTTTCATTTTAGGAGATTTTAATGCTCACTCGACAAGATGGGGCTATGTTCAAAATTGTCCTGTTGGCAATCTAGTTGAAGATTTTATTGATACAAACGAAGTCAATTTTATAGAAAACTCTACGGCGTCTCCTACCTTTCTTTCATATAGAGGCACCTCCTCACATCCTGACTTATTATTGGCCCATCGAAATCTAACTCCTTTTGTATATCACCTTCTAATTCAGGCACCTGGAGGTGCTGGCCATAAAATTCTTTTTGTCAATATTTCTAATCCAGAGGAGACTCATGCTCCCAGAGTCACCTAGATGGAATTTAAAAGAAGCTAATTGGGAGAAATATGCAAGTTTGACAAACACTCTTTTGGGTAATTGTCTTTTAGACTTGAATAATGACAAGGCTCTCAACGAAATTATTATCACTATTTTAGCTTGTGCCAATGTTTGTATTCCAAAAGGCCATATTATAAATGGAAAACCTTTCTGGAATGATAAATTACAGACTCTTAAGGAAGAAAAAGATTTAGCAAGAGATCTCTCGAGCTGATTCTTCTGGCCTTCTTGATGATTACATATCATTAAGTAAAAAACAAGCTATTTTAAAGAAGGAAATTTTAAATGCAAAGCATGCTTCTTTTAACAAATTTTTAGAGAATTTTGACTACAGAATGGATGGTTCAAAAGCTTTCAGATTCATTTCTGCTTTGAACGGCAAACGAACGCAGCCTTGCAAACATCCAATGGAGGTTGGTGGAAAATTTTTGACTTCTGACCTGGATATAGCAAAAAAAAAAATATTCTTGAAATACTACTTTTGGTTACCTTTTCGACCGAGAAAAAGATAGAAAGAGAAAAATTCCCTCTGTGAATGGGAAAATTTTTCTCTGCTCCTTTCTCTGATGGGGAAATTTCCCAGGAGCCCTTCAAAAAATTATCTAGGGAAAACCCTGGCCCTATATTCTTCCAGATTTTATTTTGGAACTCGGTTCAAGGCAAAAAAACAATTTTTATTTTTTTATAAATAAGACTTGGGTGGCTCTTTTTCCGAGTTTTTGGGAGAAAAGCTGATTTTTACCCATTTTAAAACCAAAAGATCCGACAGACATCCAAAGTTTTAGATCTATTTTGACCTTTTTCAAGTAAAATTTCGAAAGAATGATTGTTGATCGACCATTTTCCGGAAAAGCCGCGGTTCATATTTGTAAAAAAAGGGGCCCCTTTTTAGACGGAGTTACAATACGACGAACAAATTTTTTCCCCTGACTCAACACATTAAAGACGGTTTCAAAAAAGAAAGCAAGTTTTTTTGTTGATTTTAAATCAGCATTTGCAGGGTCGGGAGAAATATGTTGCTAAAAAAGCTTTTTACTGAATGTTTCCCCTTTTTAAATGGATCAATTTTTCTCTAGGTTTTTAAATATCAATTATGGCAACTTTTCAAGGGTATGGCCAAACAGACAAGGTTTTCCACACGGATCCGTTTTAAAACCCAGTTCTTTTTTTATTAAATTAATGATCTTTTAGTTTCATCGATAATTCAGTGCCTGGGGATTAATTCCTTTCTATATGCTGATGATCGTTCTCTGGCAACTGGCTGATATCCAAAATTGGAAAGTACCCAGAACTGGCACTTTACCTTTGGGAAACGGCCTTAAAAAAAGACTTTAAGGTAAACCCGATAAGACAAATTTTGAACTTTTTCACCTTAAGTAAAAAAACAACATTAACCTGGTTTACAATAACAATGTTTTTACTGGACCGACTGTGCTATTTTCCTGGGGTTTCCCAGTATTCCCCGACTAACTTGGGTAAACATATTGCTAAAGTGGTCGAGAATGCTACAAGAGGCTATCTCGTTAAAAGAATTGGGGGGTAAGTGGGGGTAACCCCAAAGTGTTTTGATTCCCCTTTTTTCATCTTACATCAGCCTGTTCTTGATTACGGCTCTGAGCCCTTTTTACTGCTTCGACAGTACATTATTAAAGTTGGACAATGTTCAAAATAAAGCACTCAGATTTATCACTGGTGCAGCCACCTCGACCCCACTCGCTTCTATACAACTGCAGACTGAAATTTCTAGTTCATATGAAAGACGTCACTACTCTGCGCTTTCTCTTGCTGAACGATTAATGAGAAAGGAGCATTTTTGGCCTAAATATATACCTTCCAAAACAAGACTTAAAACTCAATATACTTTCTTGATTGAGTTCCAGAGACTTGCAAATGTTTTTGGTATATTTCCGATAATAGAATTCCCCTCTTTAGACCGACTACTTTCCCGGGTCATTTGAGATATGCTTCTGCTAATCTGGATTTGGTCCTAACTGTACATAAGCATAATTCCCTCCTGTCTGAGTTAAAGTCTGCGGCTCTGGCTACGATTCATGAAAGATGTCCAAATCAAAATTGGTTACACATATTTACTGATGGCTCTGCCACAGCTTCCTTTGGTAGAGCTGGAGCTGGTGTTTTCTCCAACTCTTTTAATTTTAAAGAACCGTTTAGTGCCTGGTTAGACAATTTTGATGGTGAGATTTAAGCAATATTTATGGCTTTTAGAGAGATTAGTGATACTCCTGGCCAAAATATTGTAATATTCATAGATTCTCAAGCCACAATTGAGACCGTATCTGGCTCTACAATCTATTCAATCAATTATCTACTCATTCCTTTATACTGTAGTTTTGCTTAGTTTGTAGACTTTTTGTATTTCCTATTCCTTTTTTTTTGTTCGGACTTTTCCCCTTTAACAAAATTGATTTTTAAAGTGGAAGGTTCGTTTCAAAACCAAAAAGGGGAAATTTTTTAACCCCCTTTTTTGGGTCTGATGCCCCAAAATTGCTTTTTGACATGCAAAACTCCATTTTTTAATTTTTTTTTTCAATATGTTTTCAAATTGCTTTCACATATTTATTTCTGTATTACGTTCAATTTTAGAAAATTTTTTTTTTTTTTAAAACATCAATCCATGTTTCCCCCCTGAAATTATTGGTATCCCCCTTTTTTTTCATAGGGGGGAAAAAAAAAATTTTTAAATTAAATTTTGAAAATTTTAAAAAAAAGGTTTTTCCCCACCCCCCTTTTTTTAAAAAAAACCCTTAATTTAAAATTTCAGTTTGAAAATCTTACTTTTGCAAAAAAAAAAAGGAATTTTTTTTTTATTTGTAACGCCCCCAAAACCCCATTAGTCAATTTTTTGGCTCCCTCTTATTTGGGATTCTTCTCAGAAAAAAGAACATTTTTTAAAAAAATTTCAAGGTTGGGTTTAAAAATTTCCCCAAAAGGGATTTTTTAAAAAAACCCCCCAAACCCCCGGGTTCAATTTTAGAAAACCCCCCTTTCTTGGAGGTTTTTACCCCCATGGGAACATACTCTACTTTTTGGTTTTAGGCTAATACTTCAAAAACAAAATTTTTTTCTATAAAAAATTTCAGCCCCTCCAACCCCCTTTTGGGGGTCGATTGCCCAAAAACCCCGTTTTTTAAAGGATCTTTTTAAAGGGTAAAAACATATTTGTTATATTTTCAAGTCTGTTTGTCTTTTTTTCAAAAACACGAAAAAAACACATCCCTTCTCCCCTTTCAAAACCCCCTTGGGGGGGTTTTTTTTAACCTATTTGTATTTGGATCTCTACTGTAAAAAAAAGGAAAACATGCTTCCCGGGTTTAAAAAATCTGTACGTTTTATTGTTTCAAAAAAAGGGAATATTTTTCCTTTTAATGACATTAACCCTCGAAAACCCCCATTTGGGGTTTTTTAAAAAAATTTTTCCCTTGGGTTTTTCTATTTTTATGAAAGGAACAACCAATTTCATTCTGAATCGATGGTTCCAGAGATATCGAGAGGGGAGTGTGAGAGGGGGCCCCTTTTTTCTTTTTTATATATGGGATAATACACATTTGCAAATTATAAAAATAATTAAAATTTCCCCTTTTCTCTTTAAAAAGGGGCATTGTATTGAAAATTTAAAAAAAAAAACTTTTTTCCCCTTTTTTTAATATTTGATTGGGTTTCCTTTTAAAAAAGCAAAGTAAGTTTGCATCCGTAAAAAGAAAAAAGAACGGGAAAAAAAAATTTAAAAAACAGCAAAAAAAAAGAAAATAAAAAAAATATAAAGGGAAAAAAAAGATTTTCCAAATTGTAAGGTTTTGCGGGAATTTAGAAATGGAAGTATTTAAAAAAAATTGTAAATAAAAAATTTTAAAATTAAACGTATCTTTTTGGAAAACCCCTCAAATTACTAAACACTCGATTTTTTTTGGTTGTATTTTAGTAATATATTAGAATGGGAAAAGTTATTTTCATGTTATTTTTCCCCCGGCTCCCAGTAATAGTAAAAAAGAAACCGTAAATTTTCCCTAGAAAGGGGAATTTTCATAATTTAAGGGTTTATCAAAAAATAACCAATTCCCTCTTTAATGAAGATGTTTGTGATCTTGTCAACAAAAAAACCAAAAAAGATCTACAAGATATACCGGCCTTTTAAACCGAATATTCCCCCTCTTTTGTTTTTTTTTTTTTCTTATTTCCGCTCTAGTAAACAATTTTTTTTAAAATGAGTAAGGGTTGCGGGTCCCCCTTTCGGCAAAGAATTTTTTAATTTTTCCCGTCATCGAATAAAATTAAAACGATAAAGCATTTTCTTGGATAAAGATGTTTGAAATTTTCTTAATTCTATTTTATTTTAAAATTTTTAAAAAAATTTAAAAAAATTACGTTAAAATTTAAATATATATGTTATTGTTAAAGCATATGGAAAACCCTTATTTCACAGAATAAATAGGTATGTCCTTTAAAAAAACTAAATTAAAATCAGTTAAAATTAAAATAAAATTTTGAATTCTACGATTTTCCCGGGTATTCTTTTGAAATAAAGATTACACCAGTTAAAAGTATGATTCAATTACAAACTAGTTTAGCTTTTTAAAAGGGGTGTTAAAAAAAAGGGTTTCTTTTTTAAATTTTTTATAAAAATTAAAAAAGATAACATTGTTTTTTATTTGAAATACGTTTAAATTGATAATTCTTATACGTCATTGATATATCCCGGGGCAATAGGATTTTGATAATATCCCATTTTTTTTAAAAAAAATTTTTGTGTTTTCTAAAAAAACAAATTTTAAAAAAAGAGAAATCAAATACTCTCTAGGGGTGCAAAAGTGGGGTCTCAGTACCAACATTTTTGGGGAGCTTCTTGGTTTTTCAAAAAATGGAGAATTTCAGGCATTTTTCTTTTTTAAAACTATAGGCTTAACTTTAAAATTTTTTTATAAAATTTGGCGTAAATTCTTTGGCCCCCCCCACAGTCTAAGCTTTTGTTTTAAAAAATTTTAACAACCTTAAAATTGAACGAGATTACCAAGTTCTGCGATATTGTTATCCGTTTTTGGGCCCGAAAAAGGAACTCGGGGGAAAAAATCCCCCTTTCTATCTTCTCTTAATTTTTAAAACACTTGGGTAAAAAACACGTACACGATAAATCATAATTGAAATTTTTTTCATAAAAATTTTAAGTTTCAGTCTAAATACTAATTTGGGATAAGGAGGGTGATAAAACAGGGGGTTTATTTTGGGGAAAACCAAAACGTCTTTAAACTTCTCGGGGTGGTCCATCTGGGGTTTTCCTTTTTAAAATAGCGGGAAAAAGGGTTTAAGCACGCAAAAAAAGAGGGCGCGGGTCATTCCCCTAAAACCGGGCCCCCCTACCCATTGGGGCTGCACCCAACCCAACAACAAAAGCAATCAACTTTTCCCTCCCCGCTCAAAACTAGTATGATGCTAAACTTCCTGATGGTTCTCTTCTTTTCCAAAAGCGGGAGGCAGGAACAAAATTTTAACCCCGTTTCCCGGGCGGCCACCCCCGAACTATATCTTTTAAAGATAAAACAAATTTTTTGACTTGTTTGAGGGGGTTTTGCGGACTCCGGGCTTATTCTTTTACTGCCCCGGGGCTTTTTAAACAAGATCTTTATGAAGAAATCTAATTGTTTGGAAATTTTTAAAAGGAAAAAGATCAGGGGCTGAAACTTGTTTTCTAAACATGGAGATTTAAACAACAATAACAAGTTTCAGTATCTGTTTTTCCAAGTTTTAGGCAAAATTTCTCAATAATCCATTGCTCTATTGTTACAATTATTATTTTTCTAGAAAAACTAAATAAACTAACGCTAACGATGACTAAGACGATATAGATTTGTTTACAGAAACAAGAAACACTGTTGCTATATATCTTGGAAGAGTGGATTTAAAAGAATATTTCAGCTAAGTATCGTCAGAGTATTCGTAAAAATGGTTATTCTATGTAATTTTGAAGTGAGTGGTACTTATAAGTACCACGCACGCGCGTCGGTAGATAAAGGGTTAAATGATATTTGGATCTTTGAGGGAATTTTAAAATGTTCAAGTGAAAAAAATGGCCTTTAATACCTTTTCGCAAAAAACTTATAATCTATTTAACAAATTCGGAGCCTTAAAAAACGTCTATTTTTAAATTACTTTGATTCTCCATAAAAACTATCCTTAGATGCGGAATAGCTTTTTCATCCGTCACATATTTATCGAACCAAAACCGGCGCCAATTCTTCGACAAACGAAGAGATATTTCTTGTATGATGTATTTAGTGATTAAAAAGTGCAATCCACATTTTCTTGGATCTCGATCCATTTATAAATGTTTCGTCTTTGAATCATTCGATTAATGGAAATTTTGAATCATGAACATTAATGATAAAAGAAAAATTAAGAATTTTAACTAATGAAATTCTTATAATTAAATTCATTCGACATTTTTCTTATGCCCGTAAAATTAAAAAGGACTCTTTCTCGCTATTTCTTAATTCTGTAAAGTTATTGATACTTCAATTTTAGGAGCATTGATAAACCGATTTTACACAACACCAATTTTTTCAATATTTAGTGCACAGTAGAACCGGATTTTGTGCGGTTCTTTTTTTTTGCGATTTTTTGCTATGTAGTCTTATTTTATGCGGTATATGAATTTCAATGGCTTTGTAGCCATTGTAAGTTTTTCTATCAGTGTAGCTGAGAATGTTAGGGTCCAGTGCAAAAACTGGTTTGGCCTTAAATATTTTATAAATTGGGTAAATACGTATTTGGCGTAGGTCGGACTTTGGGCCCCCCCGAGAGGTGGGGGTTGCACGTTCCGCTCACTGCAATGTATATCTATACTCTGCAAGACGCTATATTCATTTGTTATTGCTCCTGACAATGCATGTTCAGTTGCTTTCTCTCAAAGCGCCAACAGCCCGCGCTTGCTTCAAGAGGAAATTTTCACACACAAAAAGCAGTGACATTATCAATAATTTGGTAAATTATGAAGACAGCCAAGAAGAACCAGGTTCTTTGAGAGCGGATAAAATATATGCAAGGAAGAAGCTTTCCTACAAATTGGGAAAGCATTTTCTTAAAACAAATACCAATTCCGAAAGGATTGTAAAATTTCAGAAAGAGCTTCGATCATGCATATCTGGCTATTATGACTTATACAAGCCACTGATCTACCGAACTTCTCCCAAAAATTTATCTTTTACTTTATGGTGTCAAAATATAAATCAATTGAAATTGTTCCTATAAGTGAGACGAAAGTGATCTTACACTTATTCATCACAGGAAGATAAGTGCTTTAGGTTACGATGACTGGCAGTGAATTATGTATGTGCATTTTGAAATCTTCTCCATATATATACAATGAGAAACTAAATATTTTTAAAATGTTTCCATGTGTAATTTATTTATTTTGTTTTAAAGTACTACTCATAAATTTCGTAAATAATTGGCGTGTGTTTTAAGTGCTACTTTATTATGCGGTCCCTCTCCACCGCAGCAAAAAATTCTGTAGTACTTCAAAGAATTTGTTTGTAATATGTAAGAATTTATGAGAAATATACACTGCTGGCCACCATAAACGCAACATCAAAAAAGACAAGAAATAGCTCATCAAAATTTATTTTGTAGATAACATGCTGTCCAAGTATCAAATGATAAAATTTGTAGACTTCTGTGAAGTGTGGTTCCTGCCAGAATCAGTAGCCAGAGTAGCCGCCATTGTTGAACATCAATTCTGCCACACGTCTCGGCATTGATTCAAAGAGATTTTGGATATGTTCTTGAGGTAAAGCAGACCAAGCAGCTTCTACACGTTGCCAAAAATGATCTGGTGTGACAGCTGGGGGTGTAATCTGGGTCAATCGTTCAGCAACCATGGACCACATGATTTCTATCGGTGAAAGATCCGGAGAGTGAGCCGGCCAAGAAAGCAATTAAATCTATTGATTGACGAAGAACATTTGGACAATGCGTGCCACGTGTGGTCGCGCATTATCCTGTTGAAATATAGCTGTGGCCAAGCCCTGAAGTTAAGGAAGGACAACTGCCTTCAACACCTCGGAGATGTAGAGCTGGCTGTTTAAAGTACCGGTAATGCGTATTAGAGGAGTGCTAGAATGATATCCAATAACGCCCCATACCATAATACCCTGTGCAGGACCAGTGGTGGTGCATAACGCAGCTGTTCAGCAACATCTCTCCATGGTGTCTCCATACTCGAATCCGACCATCGAGGTGTTGCAGACAGATGTGTGACTCATCAGTAAAGACAACTTCATTCCATTCTGCCACCCACATCCTTCTTTCCTCGCACCATTGGCGTCGGAGACGTCTGTGGTTCTGTGTTAAGGGTAGACCAAGCAAGAGACGCTTTGCGGACAGACCACTCTGCTGTAAACGGCGTCGAATGGTACGCGCAGACACTGAATGATGCGTACAGACTCAATGTTCTGTGCTATGGTTCGTGATGTGACTGAGCAATCCGTCACTGTCATGCGTAAAATTTGCCTGTCCTCACGTGAAGTGTGCACTGAGGTGAATGCAATCGCCCACGTCAGTTCGTCGTACACTTTTGCATCCAACGATCACATATCCGCATTACAGAAGTTTGGTTTCGTCCAACAACCGGTTTCCCCTAAAAGTTAACCAAAATTGGTAGGCCACTATCCTTCCTCTGTCGAACTGGGATCCCGATAAAAAGCTGATCGCTGTTTTTCAGACATAACTGATCGTTTTTTGAAAACCACAAAAAAACAAAATTGGAACTTGAAATCGTCGAAACCCCGGGCCAAATGCGCTTTGAGGTGGCACCACAGGCGCGCTTGATGTGTTTGCGCTGAAATTCAACAATTTGCATACCCCCCGCTAATGCATGTTGTAGTTTTCTTTTATTTGCATGCTTCCTTCAGGATGTTGCATTTACGGTGGGCAGCAGTGTAGTTTTGAATTTTGTGTGTGTGTGTGTGTGTGCGCGCAATTCCTATCTTCCGCACAAAAACAGGTTTTGCTGTATTAATTTAACGAGAGACTTTTTTTAAAAAAGTTTGTGTACGGAAATGTAAAATTACTTTAAGATGAAAATTCATTTACATTTAAATACCAGTTTTTCGTATTGTTTTTGGCGAAACGCTTCATCAAAGTAATTGTTAATATGAGGATAAATTAACGAGGGGAAAATTTCAAAGCTATGAGAACAATAGATTTTCCACATACGTTGTGATTTTGAGTTCACATTCTCTTGAGAAATTGAAATTTGCATGAAAATTTTACTGATAACTAATGTATAATAGTAACGTAGCTTGAGTTGATGAAATTCTAATTCAGCGAAAGCAAAATATTACAATTCAATACAGCTAAAAGGTTTTAGTTAATAAAACAAGTGAAAATAAGAAAAATTAGTTTTGTAAAGAAATTATGTAACATTAGTGACTCGAGGGTTTTGTTTCAGATGGGATACATTTTGACAACTTCCCATTTGGATGACAAGTCCGGAGGAAGTGAAGCCATTTCAATGGTAGCGCCATCTAGTGGCGGCTTCCGCTACTAAATGGTGACGTTTGAATTTTATTCATCGAAATCCCTTCGGATGCTAAATAAATAAGGGTTTCCTGATCTAAATTGATGAACAGATTCTTTTTCACGGTCCATAATCTTTTGATTTGCGTCCACGATTTTCGCATCCAAAAAACCCGCTAAAGCCGAATCAAACTCATAACCCCAGACTTACGAAACGGCCGCACCCCCACAGCCACTTTGCCGTTCTGAGGGGGTTTGCAAGAGAAAGCATTTGCAGAATTTGAGCTTTTAAAAATAATTTTTTTTAGTTTATAGTTTTAAATAAAATTCACACTTCGTAGTTCAGATACAAGAGTTGTATTACGATAACGTCACATTTAGTGCTATAATTCTTTCCATGAATTCTACACTTTTGAGGTACATTTCTCGCAAAGAAATGAAATTTTACTAGACTGTATAACGTGTGTGAAAGATGTTATAAATATTTGTCAGATCTATAATCATGTTGAAATAGATTTAGAAATCCCACAATTTATCACAACTTGGCATGTCTTAAATTTAGATAGCACACATACTTTTAAAAAAATGTGTTTAAAAACTCACATCTTTGAAAGGGGATTTAAGAGGTGTCGGAAAGCCAAAATCATTTTTTTTGACAATTTAAGACTTTTTACATTTTCAAAAAATTTGTATAGATTTTAACCTTCCTAAAATACTTTAACCTCTAGGGTAATTAGAAGCTCTTAAAACCTATTTTAAATAATCGTTGAAACTGGGCCACACCCATTTGAATAGCAAAAATATTCAAAAAATTACTTCTCGTTTTTGCTTAAATGTTGAACGTTTGATATTCACCAAAACATGCATCTTTATTTTAATTTGAGCCTTTTATTTTAATTCTATTTCCTAGCCGATTAGAAGTCTCACTGTATACATTAAAATCAATTTATCTCAAAATTTAACTTTTGATGCTCGATGTACCTTTTCCGAGAGAAACTACAGTTCACAGGTATGCAATTTTTTTTAGCATTTATAATGACGGCTAATAGATACGGAAATGAAATTCTTGTAAAAACTTAAACCTTCCCCCAAATTTTGTTACGTGAAAATGGGTCAAACTTTGCTATGTTTGATAAAATACTTCAGAAATAACTAAAAATTCAAAATTGGATAACAGCTCATTTAAAAATGATAAAGGTGTACTTTAACTGTATGAAAAATTTCCAAGTATGTGCATATATACATTTTCAGAAAAGGTACATCGAAAACAACCAATTTAACATTGTCATTATAGTGAGGTTTCCAACTCCAGTTAGAGGTTTTCATATATATTTACCGTATTATTTGGTTACAAAAATTTATCCCAAACACATCATAACTGCACTTTTATTTGCATCAAGATTCGTTTTAGGTAGCAAAATTTAGATTTAAGTGCCACATTTTTAAATAAGACCTATTCTGAAACATTATCTGGGGCAATTAAGTTCTCAGGCCATTTATCAAGACTTCAATTCATTATGGTTACACAGACATGATTTTTTTGGAAAAATATTTTAATAACTTTAGAGGTATCGACATTTATAAAAACAATCCTAAACAGTTCCTCCATCCGTACGTTTCAATATTTTCAGTGAATAAACTAAATTCCCAGCTGGACACAAAATGTGCGGCACTAACTGGGGCATCGAGTTTCAACCTATCGAAATGGGCGGTGGAGTAAGACGACTCAACTAATATTACACATAGGAATAAGCTATTGATGATTTAGAACTACTTCCAACAGTCCTAAATGCAATCTTTATGCCGAGAATCATCAAGACCCCCCCTGGCATACCCCAATCTTTGTGACAAACTCACCGCTAGCCACTCAAAGTCCAAGTTTTAAAAGTGTTTGCATTTCCCCGGGTTCCCAAACAATCAACCCCTTTAACTTTCCATAAAAACAAAAAATTTTTCCCTTCCGGGAACACCCAAAATGATTGGCAAAAATTACAAATTAGAACGTTATGATTCTTAATGTTTTTAAGATTAGTTTTAATTAAAACTTTTAAATTAAAGCTTCTTTGTTGAAAATTTGGGATATTTCCCCCGGGCAAAACATTAGATAATGAGGGACCTCTTCAAAATAAAAGTGAAGAGTAGTAAAAATTCTAAAGCTATCAAACCATGTGGATTTAAAACCAAAAATTTTTTTTAAAAAAGCCGATTAATTTAAATGTATAACAAGCTTTCTCTCTAGCTTTCAAAAACGCCCCCCTACGTAACAGCCTTACATCCGAACCCCCAAACTTTTAAACAAATTCCAAAAACCATTTTCCCCCCCCCCCCACGAAAAAGTAAATTAAAATGGTGGGGAAACAATTTAAAATTTAAACAAAATTTTGGATAGAAATGATGTTCTGGTTTTTTACCATTGAAGAAATTTATTAAATCCAGTTTGGGAAAATCTTTCCCCCCTACCACAAGCCCTTTTCTTAAAAAAGGGGGAAATTAAACACTAAAGGAAAGATCTTCACGAACCAACGCTAGAAAGGTACCAGAGACCCCCCCCCAAGGTCTTCGGCCCCAGTTTTTAAAACCGTACAAAAGGAAGTTTGAAAACAATTCCTTTGTCGTTTCTTCCATCCGGTATGTATTACAAAAAGTCATCAAAAAACCTTGGACTGTTATGAAACGCCAAATCTAGAGCGAATTTCATATCTGTGGCATTTGCTTTCAAGTCATTCTACAAGACATCATCGAATTAAAATATTTTATTTTCTAAAAGCACCAAAAAAAAAAACAGAAAAAGTTAAATTATGTATTGTCTAAACGGCACCAGTCGAGTTGGTTGTTGTCGTCAAGGGATAGCAGAGGAATACATACATTCTCAGATTCGTATTATCTCTATGATATGTGCATATCTTGTCGAGAGGGCAATTGCACCTGCAACGAAATGAATGCAAAGTTACAATTTGGGTGGGACACAGTCTGTTGGATGCATAAATGTGAAATAACAGAGTCCAGAAGAAAGAATGCTATACTCACGAACTGTTGTGAGTATCCCCATTTAGACGTTCTGTTCCTATCCACCTATAGGTTTGCCAAGAACACGGATTGTACGTCTCACAATCCGGTCGTTCCATCTCCGTGTGGGACTGAAAGTAAAAGTCATGAAAATTAAAAATCATCAGCGCATTTTAAAGAAAATGAAACCGTAATGCGAATTATATGGCAATACACTCGTAGCTGATAACAAATGTGCTCCGAATACAAGAGACCGTTTACAGTAAATTCAGTTTCTGTAACGACTGTTTCCGTGTCATAGAAGAGATCCAAATAGACCTCTAGTACAGAAGCATATAAAGGATATTACAAGAATTATACTACCACTACACTGAGCTAGTATAAGCACTTTCTTTTAAATAGTATCGAAAAACTAGCACACAATAATCTAGTTAAGTGGAGAACACAATAAAGCTACAGTACCGCAGCAAATCTATATTTATGCTAGATTCTGAAGAACATTTAAATGAATGAAGTTACTGCAAGAATAGTAATGAACGCTTTTCCTTATACAGACATTTAGTACTTATGCAGCACCACTTACGGGAATTTAATGTTTTTCCCAAACATGCATATTCGTTTTTCCAAAATTTAAAAGCAGAATTAAAAAATATTTTGGAATCATTAGGTGGGGATAAAGGAAAGGAAAATTAAAATTAACCCTTCAGTAAATTCGGAGACAGGTGTGCTTGAATGAATGCCACGATTAGACTCCGTCACAAAGACTAAATGCGCATTTGGATAACGTGGGGCTCTGTAAAGAATTTTTTTTTTTAAAAAAACTTTTTTTCAAAATAAATACTCGAGAAGTTAAGTACATTATTGAGCCATTAAGAAGCTATAGATGGAAAAAAATCAAGTCTTACCTCGCCGAAGTGTTTGAACAAAAGGCCTGGAAAATCACTTGGCACCTCCTCAGTTTTCTACAGAATCAGGAAAATAAAAAACTGCGAAAATTATGAAAAACATTGTTCTCAACAGATTAAAAAGCACGATACACTGCAAAGAAAAAGTAGGATTTAAAACGAATCGAATGCGATTGTCGAGATTTAGAAGCCGTTTTTTTTACTTGAAGCGGAAGAACAATAAAGTCCTTTCACTTGTGCTTGATTGGCTATAAGCTGGTTTTAGTTTTACATAATTTGATTGGAAAGATGGAATTCATTACAGTTTGGTAAAATTTATTCTGTACGATTTCAATTGTTTTCGGCACAATCTATATCAGAGATGAAGCATCGTATCATATCAAATTATTTTATTTTAATTTCAATCCACTCACAGTAGAAGCTACATTGATGATATTACCCGACGTTTCGTAATTTTAGGTTAAAATGTGTTTTTCATGATTTTCTCTCTACGCCTCCAGGTCACGGAGTGAAAGTGAGAGTGGGGAGTATAAGAAACGGTGTTTGGCCCCCTCGTAATTTGGGGGCCCCGGGGAAATGAGAGATACACCTGGGGGGACCAAACACCAAAGGGGGGACATCGAGCCTAGATAGATTTAATGGAAATCTGATCTCTCACAGGTGGGTCTTCAGTGGTCATGGACCTGGACGCGGAACAGAATTCGTCTAGTGTACTGAGAGCCAGTGGTCAGTATCCGATGGGGGCGCATGGCACGAGTTCGGCCCCTACCCCCAAAGACCCGCCGTGGGGGCATCGTTTAAAACTGTCGAATGCCCCCTTTTCCCGTTGGGGTGGTTTTGGATTTGGGAGAAGGTGCCCGATCAGGTGCGTCCCCCGTCGCTTGACCAGGGTTCACATGACACCCCGCAAAAGCCCCGGTAGTGAACAGTGCACATTAATATTCATCACTAACAGTTCGAAAATCCGCCGGGGTAGAGGTCCCGAGGCGCTTAAATTTTCGAATTCGTCTTTCCCGGTTTCTTGAAGCTCGAAGGGTGCCAACTCAATGTCGTCCGTTAGACCCAGGTTAAAATTACGAGGTCCGTCGCCAATAGCCTTAGAGTGCTAAATAATGAACACTCACTTCTCGCCCCTAGAGGATTTTGAAGTGCTTTTTGTACTTAGATTTTAAATGCCCACAATTTTCCAAACATTTCAATCATTGATTTCTGGTGGGTCGAATTCTGAAACTCTGACGTAATGAGTGAGTGAATTTTAACATCGCACTGTTCAGCTACTGATTGATTGATTGATTAATTGAATATTAAGTCGCTTTTCAGCTCACGAGGCTTTTTTTGGGCGGACAAAGTAATTTTTTAAAAAGGGCAAGGGCTGGAAACCCCAGCCCTTTCCATAACCCAAACCCCAAAAAATTTTTATTCACAAAAAGGGACGCTCCCTCAAGGGGTCTTGGGTACTGGAAAACCGTGACAAGCCACGACCCGATACCTATACCACCAGCTACCGCGGTCCCCACCTTCAGCTACACGGGGGTTTTTTGGGACTGACCTCATAATTTTGATTCAAGTTCGGACGGGGATAATTTTTAGCGGCACCTTTTCCCCTTTAATTTCCCACGTTACACCAACGGGGTCCCTTTTGAGTCCCGACATATTTAAGGCGCTCCCCTTGAACGGTGGGTTTTCGCAGTACCAGGTTCGAAGTCGGGACACCCCAACCACGAGCCCGGGATCCCTTTGACCACTAAACCGCGCCCTCTCGGGTGAATTAGTGAGCTAATATTAATGTCACACTGTTCGGCTACAAGAGGGATTTTGGCGACGGACCTCGTAATTTTGAAACTTGGTCAAGAGACACGGACGACATCTCAGCTTGCACCCCCTCCTAACTACCCCACTACACGAACGGGAGGACGTTTAATCTTTCGACAGATTTAACGAGCAACGCTCCCCTACACGGTGGGTCTTCAGAGGTACCCGGATCGAACTCATGACACACCGGTCATGAGTCCGATACCTTCACCACTAGGTCAACGCTGCCACTTGGGATTTTAAACTAATGTTACCAAAACTTCTTTTAACCCTCCAAGCGTTCTGAACGTACTTTTCCGCCTTACTAGAGATGCTTCAAAAACGTACCACACGCAATTTTCCGTAAGACCGGGGACTCACCAAAAATGCACCAAACGTACTTTTACCTCCTCAATTGAAATATTCGAAAGCGGTAAAGCTGTCTTTTTTCGGAATTCTTTTCTCCTCTTTAAAGGTTTAACATCTTGAAAGATAATTAGAGATGGTCGGGGAGACACAAAGGACATTGAGGGGAAGTTTTATGGCTCGCGTGGAGCCCGGCTCCCCCCCCCCGCAACAAAAAACTGGGAAGAATTTTTAAAACCCCAAGAGCGTAGGAAAAAATTTGGGAAGCCAACGAATTGAAAAAAAGGGGGAGATAGCTTATAAAAATCTCATTTTTTTACCTTAAAATGCTCAGTTAAAAAGTATGTCAAAATTTTTTAAAAATATCTATGGTATTTAAATTAAAAAAGTATATTTTAAAACATTGAGGATAATTTATTTTTCATTTTTCTTATTTTAATCAATATTTCGGTTTTTTTTAAAGAATTTTTTTGTTATGTTTAAAAATTAAAAAAAAAAAAAAAATGTTAAAAATTTAAAAAAACAAAATTTCGGTCATTTTTTAAACATGAATTTTTTAAGTTTGTATTACATTATTTGAAAAAATTTTAACGTATTTTTAAAACCTTTTTAAACCCTTTATTTTTTCAAAATTTTTAAAGTCATGTATTCAGGCTTTTTAAAAGAATCCATAGTTTTGTATTGTTCAGATAACAAAAAATTATATTTGAATTTTAAATATTTGAAAAATTTTTTCATTCAAAGAGAACGAAAAACCACAAGCTTATTTTTTTAAACTTTAATCTTCAAATTACGTGGTCCGCGTCGCCAAAAGCCATCGTGTAGCTGAACAGCGTGAAGTTAATATTCAATCAAGCATCCTTAAGATAAATGATAATCGAAAATGCATTCGAAGAGAAACTCGTTTTAAAAGTAAAGACTGAAATTTTGGGACTGTATGCAGTGCCGTGTTTAAAAAAATATCACTTTTAAAAATTTCTGTAAACGACATGTTAAATTTGTAAAATATTTTTCTAAAAAATTTAAATTGTTTAAAACAATGTTTTGAAAAATATATTTATTTTGCACTATATATGCATATGTACATTTAGCTTCGGGAATGTACAATTGTTTAGATAAACTTTTTTTTTTGAAAAATGTACTTTGTTTTGACTAAGCATTTTACGTAAAGGTTTAATATTATTTTATACTTTTGATATTTTTTCTATTTATACCTTTTAAAAGTTTTTTTTTATAAAAGTTTATTTGAAATTTGATTGTAAATTGAATAAAACCTTTTCTTACAATTATATGTATTTGAGAATGAAATTGATTTACTTTATTAGAAATTGTTAGAAAACCCATTTTATTAGCCACCTTATTTGTTTTAAAACATGCATTTTTTGGTATTATATAAAAAAATTTCTAACAATCTAAAATTATGCTATTTTTTCCTTTAAAAAATTTTTTTGGGTTTTTACAAATTATTTGCCATTATTCATTATGTACTTAAAAAGGGAAAAAAAATATTTCTAAATATAAATAATTTTGGCCTAATAAAATATAATTCTTTTAGCTACAGTTTAAAAAAGCAAAATTAGTAGGGACTGATTTTTCTATTATGAATGTGTTTTTTTACGCCACTATGTTATATATTTTTTGTTACGAATTTTGTGTAAATAGTGTAAATAATTTGATTTATGTTTAATGCATTTATATTTCCCCCCGTTATATTTATTTCATGTTAAAATGTGCTACTAAAGCAATGCCGCCCCTTACCTTATAATGGCAATTCAATGAGAACTTGGCAAAAAATTGGCGGTAGAGCCGTTGGATTATTTTTGGGACCATGTTGGGGGTTGGGAAACCCTCTGGAATCTTTTAGTAGATTTCCACAGGGCACGTTAAACAAAAGCTGTTATATTTCTGGAAGTTTCTGTCGCGCCTATAAAGATGTCGCCAGGGCGGCAGGAGTCTGGGTTAAAAAAGGAGTAGTGGGATTGTTTTGACTAGCGATTAGCTCGGCTGTGTTTGAATAATCTTTACTTGGTGTATTTTCAAACACTGGTTTTTGTGTTTGATTGCTGTTTAAGGTGTGAAGACCTTCGATATTTATTCTGTGAATATTGCGCTAAACCTGTATTTAAAATTATTTTTGTAATAAATTTGACGTTTAAAGAACTGTTTATTTTCTTTGTGATTGTTTTGCATAAAGTCCACGAACCCTCGGATCTACGTAACATTATCTTTCATTTTTTTTTACAGTATGAGTAGAAGTCGTAAGCAATTTTTTTCACAGTAAAATTAATTTTTGTTTTATATCCAGATTATACTATTATATTGATTCTGAAAATAATAGGTTAGTTTGACAAGCCCTTATTTCAAATTTTAAAGATTGAACACTTTTAAAGTTTTTTTAAAAATTTATAAAAAGCCAAATTATTAAAAATATTTAATTATTTTGTGATGTATATTTTAGATTATTGGAAACAAAAAAAAATATAATTTAAAATCTATCTCCTTTTTGAATTTTAATAATTTTTATCAAAACCCGAAAAAAAAAAAAAATTGTTTTTTAAAAATTAACATTAAGATATTTTTAAAAGTAACTAGAGCTTTCAGACCTAAATCCATATGAACTTTTTTTAGAAGATAGTTAGAGAATATTTACAAGATATTTAAGACATCTTGAACAAGTCGGGCGCCTTAGGGGTTAGAAAACATTCTCATCTTTTTAAAATTAAAAAAACTGAGAAAACACACTTAAAATTTGTAAAGGCATAAAAAAAAACTTCCAATGCCTGTAAAGCTTTAATTTTTTAATGTTACTATCCAACTTATGTTCTACATCAAAATTCTACTTGAAATAAATATGACTGAAAATATCTTTTTTTATTCAAAATATTCTTCGACACATAATATTGATAACAATTGTTAATTTGATCAGTTATTCAGTTTTATCTGAAACTTATATTTTCACAAAATATTTATACAGAAAATAGTAGTGATACAAACGTAATGCAGAAATCACCAGGTTTGTAAATAATATCTATTTTTTTTTAGTTTCCCTCGTGGCCTTAAGCTAGTTTAAGTTTTTGTTGCATGACTTTAAAATACTGTAATGTAGTACAACAATATAAATTTTTTTTAATGTGTTTGGACATCAGGGGAAAATTTAGTTCTTTCTGCAATATTTGTTTTTCTAGTTTAAAAGAATACACCAAAAA